>PVIH01006198.1:0-114108 GCA_004025045.1 Sigmodon hispidus | reverse complement strand
AGAATCTCTGAAGTGGAAGACTCAGTAGCTCAAATAGATACATCAGACAAAGAAAATAGTAAAACTAAAAAAGCCATAACTCAAAATGTTCAGGAAATCTGGGACACCATGAAAAGACCTAATTTGAGAATAATAGGAATAGAAGGAGAAGAATACCAGCTCAAAGGCACAGATAATGTTTTCAATAAAATCATAGAAGAAAACTTTCCTAACCTGAAGAAGGAAATGTCTATAAAGATACAAGAAGCTTGCAGAACACCAAATAGATATGACCCCAAAAAACAGTCAGTGTGCCACATTATAATCAAGCCACAAAACATACAGAACAAAGAAAAATTTTAAGAACTGCAAAAGAAAAGGGCCAACTCACATATAAAGGCAGACCCATCAGAATAACACCTGACTATTCAATGGAAACAATGAAAGCTAGAAGGGATTGGTCAGAAGTTATACAGACGCTAAAACAGCATGGCTGCCAAACTAGAATACTATACCCTGCAAAATTATCAATCACCATAGATAGAGTAAACAAGGTATTTCAGGACAAAGTCAGACTGAAAGAATATCTATCTACCAATCCAGCACTACAGAGAGTATTAGAGGGAAAACTCCAACCTAAGGACCCCAGATATATCCATGAAATCACAAACAATCAAGAAGTCCACAGAAGAATACCCTAGAGAAAGGAAATACAAATAAGTTACCACCAAAAATGGCTGGAAATATGAATCAATGGTCACTAATTTCCCTTAATATCAATGGACTCAACTCTCCTATAAAACGTCACACACTAACAAGATGGATACAACAACAGAAGCCATCCTTCTGTAGCCTACAAGAAACACACCTCAACCACAAAGACAGACACAGGCTTAGAATAAAGTGTTGGGAAAAGATTTTCGAGTCAATTGGTCCTAAGAAACAAGCAGGGGTTGCAATCCTAATATCTAACAAAGTAGACTTTAAGCTAAAAGCAATAAAAAGGGACCAAGAGGGTCACTACTTATTCATCACAGGAAAAATTGGTCAAGAGGAGATTTTAATCTTAAATATTTATGCCCCTAATATAGGGGCACCTACCTATGTAAAAGAAACACTGCTAAAGCTCGAATCCCACATCAATTCTTACACCCTAATAGTGGGAGACTTCAATACCCCACTTTCAACCCTGGATAGATCAACCAGACAGAGCCTCAACAGAGAAATAAGGAGTCTAAATGAGGTTATGATGCAAATGGATTTCATAGATATCTACAGATCCTTCCACCCAAAGGAAACTAAACATCACTCAGCTGAACCATCTCTGGTTCAAGGAAGAAATTAAGAAAGAAATCGAAGTCTTCCTAGAATTTAATGAAAATGAACCCACAAGTTATCCAAACTTGAGGGACACAATGAAAGCGGTCTTAAGAGAAAAATTCATAGCACCAGATGCTTACATGAAAAACCTAGAAAAATCCCACACTAAAGACCTAACGGCTCAGCTGAAAGCCTTAGAACAATTAGAAACGAACTCACCTAGAAGGAGTAGACGACAGAAAATAATGAAACTTAGAGCTGAAATCAATACAATTGAAACAAAAAGAACAATACATAGAATCAATGAATCTAAGAGTTGGTTCTTTGAAAAAGTTAGCAAGATAGATAAGCCCTTAGCCAAACTAATTAAAAAACAGAGAGTATTCAAATCAACAAAATCAGAAAGGAAAAGGGGGACATAACAACAGACCCCCAGGAAATACAGAGAATTATAAGATCATATTTTGAAAATCTGTATTCCACAAAAATGGAAAACCTAGAAGAAATGGACAGCTTTCTGGACAAGTACCATCTACCAAAATTAACTAAAGATCAGATTAATTACCTAAACAGGCCTATAACACTTAAGGAAATTGAAGGTGTCATTAAAAGGCTCCCCAAAAATAAAATCCCTGGTCCAGTGCTGAATTCTACCAGACATTCAAAGAATAATTACTCCTCAAAGTATTTCACACAGTAGAAACTGAGGGAATATTGACAAATTCCTTTTATGAGGCCACAATTACACTAATACCCAAGCCACTCAAAGACACAACAAAGAAGGAGAATTACAGACCAATTTCCCTAATGAATATTGATGTGAAAATTCTCAAAAAAAATTGTCAAACCATATGCAACAATAAATAAAAAATATCATCCACCACGACCAAGTAGGCTTCATCCCAGAAATGCTGGGCTGGTTTAACATATGAAAACTGTAAATGTTATGCACCATATAAACTAACTGAAGGAGCAAAAGCACAGAATCATACCCTTAGATGCTGAAAAAGCCTTTGACAAAATCCAACACTCCTTTATGATTAAAGCCCTGGATAGATCAGGAATACAGAGAGAATACCTAAATATAATGAAGGTGATTTACAAGAAGCCAACAGCTAGTATCAAACTTAATGGAGAAAAACTCAAAGCAATCCCTCTGAAATCAGGAACTAGACAAGGATGTCCTCTCTCCCCTTATCTATTCAATATAGTTCTTGAAGGTTTAGCTAAAGCAATAAGGGAACAAAAAGAGATTAAGGGCATACAAACTGGAAAAGAAGTGAAAATATCTCTATTTGCAGATGATATGATTGTACACATAAGTGACCCACAAAATTCTTCCAAAGAACTGCTACAGCTGATAAACACCTTCAGCAATGTAGCAGGATACAAGATAAATTCAAAGAAATCAGTAGCTTTTCTATACGCTAAAGATAGAGGAGCTGAAAAAGAAATAAGGGAAACATTACCCTTCATTTTAGCTGCAAATAGTATTAAACACCTTCTAGTAACTATAACCAATTAAGTAACAGACCTATTTGCCAAAAATTTTAAATCACTGAAGAAAGAAAATGAAGAGGATATCAGAAAATGGAAAGTTCTCCATTGTTCCTGGATTGGTAGGATCCAGTAAAAATGGCAATTCTACCAAAGGCAATCTACAGATTCAATGCACTGCCCATGAAAATCCCAACATAACTTTTCTTGGACCTTGAAAGAACAAAACTCAGTTTCATTTGGAATAATAGGAAAGCCAGGATTGCCAAAACAATTTTACTCAACAAAAGAACCTCAGGAGGTACCACCATCTCTGACTTCAAGTTATACTATAGAGCTACAGTAATAAAAACAGACTGGTACTGGCATAAAAACAGACTTGTGCATCAATGGAATAGAATTGAGGATCCAGACATTAACCCAAAAACCTATGAACACCTGATCTTTGACAAAGATGCCCAAAATAATCAATGGAAAAAAGGACAGTATCCTTAACAAATGATATTGGCATAGCTGGATGGATGTGTGTAGAAAAATGCAAATAGATCTGAGCCTGTCACCTTGCACAAAATTCAAATCTAAGTGGATCAAAGACCTCAACATAAACCCAGCCACTTTAAACTTGATAGAAAAGAAAGTGGGAAATATACTTCTATGAATTGGCACAGGCGACCACTTCCTAAATATAATACCAGTGGCACAGACACTAAGACCAACAATCAATAAGTGGGATCTCCTGAAGCTAAGAAGCTTCTGTAAAGCCAAGGATACTGTCAATAGGACAAAACGACAGCCTACAGAATGGGAAAAGATTTTCACCAACCCTACAAGTGATAGAGGACTGATCTCTAAGATATATAAAGAACTCAAGAACCTAGAGCCCAAAACCTTGAATAACCCAATCAAAAAATGGGGTTCAGATCTAAAAAGGGCATTCTCAACAGAAGAAGTACGAGTGGCTGAAAGACACCTGAAAAAGTGCTCATCATCTTTAGCCATCAGAGAAATGCAAATCAAAACAACTTTGAGATACCTCCTAACACCTGTCAGATTGGCTAAGATAAAAGGCACAGATGACAGCATATGTTGGAGAGTATGAGGAGCAAGGGGAATACTCTTCCATTGTTGGTGGGAGTGTAAGCTTGTTCAACCACTTTGGAATGCAATATGCCGGTTTCTCAGAAAATTGAGAATCAATCTCCCCAAGGACCCAGCAATACCACTTCTGGGTGTATACCCTAAAGATGCACGGTCATACTCCAAAGACATTAGCTCAGCTATGTTCATAGCTGCGTTATTTGTAATAGCCAGAACCTGGAAACAACCTAGATGTCCCTCAACTGAAGAATGGATTAACAAATTGTGGTACATCTACACAATGGAGTACTACTCAGCAGTAAGAAAAAATGATATCCTAAAATTTGCAGACAAATGGATGGACTTTAAGAACATCCTCCTGAGTGAGGTATCACAAACTCAGAAAGATAAGCAGGGTATGTGCTCACTCATTAGTGGTCCCTAAACAAACAAACTAGAAAAAAGCCAAGCATGCCCAAGCTGCAAACCACAACCACTGAACATCTTGGGATCAGAAACACCCTGGACTGACTCCTCAGATCCCACTCCCTCTAGAGGAACACCTGACTCACTCTTGAGGGAGTGGGGAGTAAACTGGATCTGCCAGGAGTGGAGACTGAACTAAGCAATATTGGGTCAGTGGGACCATGGGACTGTCTGCTGCCTGCCCAGGGAGGGGATGGGGAGTTGTGGTGAAGAAATAATGAACAGATGTGGCAGGAAGGGAAAGGGACCTTGAATAAGGATATACAGGTTTAGAAAGTGTGACTTCTTTGTTCATAATAATAATAAACAGGCAAAACCTTGGGAAAAAATTGATAGCTCTTCCACCCATATTACAATTCTTTAAGTTGTAAAAATCAAGGAGGGTGTTGGGGCAGGTTTTTTTTTTGTCTTTACAGAAAACTAGAAATACCCATCTTAAAAGAATTTAAAAGACCTTAGACATGTAGATGTCTAAAGGGAGGCTATCCAGAAAAATCTGCAAGCAAAAGAATATCAGACTGGTAATACCATGTCCATTTTCCCTTGGGTATCTGTGAGTCATCCTTACCAAAGCCATCTGGAGATCCCAGTATGAGAAAGTTATTAGTCCCATGTTCACATCTTATGTCCCCAGCACACATGGATCCATCTACAATGTATAAGTATGTGAAACAGCTCAGAAATGTAGAGCTGAAAGTATAGAAAGAAAGCTTTGGGCTAAACTGTCCTACTGAGTGAAAGCGAACAGACCCTCAGTCTATGTCACCTAAATATTATGTATTTAAACTGTGTATGGTCTGTTCTATATGGCTTCATAGTTTTTAAAATGAAACTTGCAGCCTGTAGTACCCCTTTTACACAACCCATGGATGTTGATTGATTAGAACCTGACATGGTCCATGGAGGGTTGCTTTCTTCAGGTCTGACCCATACTGTATTTCCTTTATGCATTAAATGACTCCATATTTATTTTTTATTCTTTAATAAAGGATCAGGCTGTGTTTTCATTTCTGAAGATTTATTCCTAACAGAAGAAGGCCTCAAATCCAGGAGATTCTGCTTAGAGATGGCTGGTGCTTACCCGAAGGAGGAGGATGCTTTGAAAGAACCTGACCAGGCCACAAGCATAAGGTGAATACAGGCCAGGCACCAAACAGCACATTGGAGGACAGGACACAGGACCATGCACATTGTTCACTTTTATGTTTTTATGAAAAAAGAACACATCTACCCACAGTCAGTCTAGAAGGGTCAGAGTGGTAACTCACACCTTTAGTTCCAGCATGGGGAAAGACCCAGAGGTGGTGACCTACACCTGGCCAGAATCCCAACAGATCTAGGTTTGAGGCCAGCTTGGTTAACAGAAGGAGTTCTAATCTCCCAGGCAGGCAGTAGTGGTACCATGCCTCTAATCCTATAAATCCAGAGATAGAGATATTTCTGTGTTTCTGTGTGTTCAAGGTCAAACTATCAAATAGTAGTAACTCACACTTTTAATCTTAATCCGGATTTGAAATTGTGAGAAGAATGTATTTAAGGCAGGCATAGGAAGACAGGTTATGCAGGAGATGCAAAGGGGAGTGAGGCTGAGGAAGCTTGAAGATAGTTGGGTGAGATTTGACTGTGATGTTTCTTCTCTTTGATATGCCAGCCTTTCCTTGATATCTAGTTCTGAGTTTCCTTTAATACAACCAGAATTTGTTTAACAGAATCCCAAACATATGCTGGCCCTGAGATCATGCCCTCATGTCAGAGAAGTGTTGAATCACACTACAGTCCTCATAGCAGTCATTAGTTGTTTGTAGTTCTGTGTCTAGGGGTGGTATCACACAAAACATTCCCCCTTCCACATGACCATATCTGCTGATAGTGCCATTCTTATCTTGTCTATGCAGCCGTTTTCAGAAGAGACTATTTCAATACTTCCTGGTATTCTGATCTTCATAAGCTTTTTTTCCCCTTTTGTCTCAGAAGTTCTTGAGCCATAGAAGCCAGATCTGTGATGCAAATGTATTTATTGGGGCTGGGTTCTCCATGATCTGTTGACTTCTGCATTATATCCATTTGTGAATTTCTGTGAAAGTTTCTCTTTTTTATAAAGAGAAAATAACTTGATAAGAGTTGGTAGTTATAGTCATCCAGGAAAAGTGTGGAAATATGTTAATTTGCAGATGGTAGTAGGTTGGGGTAAAGTTGAGGCCAGGAGGAGATTTTTGTTTAATAGTGCAACTGCTTTTAAATCACCCATATTACTCTAAGTTTAATAAAAACTTAATAAACAACTTACCTAAATGTGATGGGTTAATAAATTATACTTGAATGGAACTACTGCATTAGTGTATCTTTTTTAGGTAATGAGACATTTTCCTACTTTTTAAATAAAAAATGACTGATCACAAGTATTCACCATTCACTATAAATAGTCACTGTGGAACATTTTTCTTTGCATATGAAAAGATGCAATTCTATCTCTGGCTCAATGATACAGATTTATTTGTGTGCAATTTTCATCATACAGTCAAAATTTTCCTCATTCTCATTTTTCAAGATTGTATAGAGCATGCCACAGTGCTGCATAAACACCAAAAATCTTTTGTCTCTTATCTCCTGCCTTACCTTACTACAGGATTTGATCCTTGTCCATCACTGCATGAACTGGACAAGTTGGTAACTAAGCAATAAGACACAGATGTTCTTAAAGGAATAAAGAATACACAGAAAAGAAAAGGAAACAAACAAAAAGAAAAGAAATAGCAAATGCTAGGAAAGATGCAGAAAAATACATCTTGACCTTCAAAAATACAGAGAAAGCAAATTAACTTATTATGAATGTCTGACACAGCTCCATCTTTTAGCAGTACTAATAAGAGCAAGGCAAATGTACATTTAAGTTCTCATAGAAACCTCCAGCTATGGTAGAAATATGTTGAAAAGATAAATAAGAGAGAATGCCCCAATTTTAAGGAAAAATAGGATAGAAAAAAATCTGAACTTCTTTTCAGCCACCACAGAAATCAGTATGGCGACTTTCCAAAAAGCTAAAATAAATCTAATATATGACCCAGCTATATCAGTTCTTTACGCTTCCTATCCTGCAGAGTTGGTTAGTCATGTTCAGTGTTGGTCTATTCACGTGGCTAGAAAATAGAAACAATCTCAACACATGAATGGGAAATGAAAATTTTTGAGTCCATGACAGATGTGTCTTTTTCACTCACTTCTTTCCAGATAGCAAAGGTAGATTTAGAGGGAAAACAGAAAATGGAAATCAACCAGCCAATTTATGGGCTTATGGTAAAGAAGGGGAACCTGGGTCCTCAAGGTAGGCAACATTCACACCTGAGGACCATTTTTAATAAGTTTTGTACTTGAACTGGATCTATTAAACAAAGACTGCATTTCCAAAAATGAATCTAGCACCAAGAAAGGTGAATGATAGCTATCAAAGTAAAGTTCATTAATTTCTTTAAAAATGTTTATTCCACTTCTTAGTCCTGAGTTTGGAGTCAGCAAAAATAGCACAATATATTTATTTTTAAGAACTGAACCCTAGGGGAAATCTGACATTGTTTATCACACAGGTGTAAGCTTCTGATGTCAAGTGCTCACTTGAACTGTGATTCATGCCTATCATAAAGAAGATTTTATTGATTTTTAGCTATTTACATAAAACTGAATTTGTAAATAAAATAGATTTGCCCATTTGTAACATTCTGCATTAATTTCTGACTATAATGTGACATTATTGTAGCGTAAAGCAAAACACTGAAATCAAGTCTCACTGGTGAGAAAAATCACTCTGAAAGGCCAGTACAAAATGAACTCAATGATAACTTTGTGGGTTGGTTTTTTGTCTCATAATGTTTTGTCAGGATATTTTTTCTTTTTTTTTTTTGCTTTATAAGTCATTGCCATGTATTATGACTTTGTTTTTTATATTTTTATAAAATTTATGTGTATGATAATATGTATGTCTCGAATCTATATATATTTTCCTTGAGTCTTTTTCTTCTGTTTGTTTGTTTTGCTCTATTCCTGTTTGCTTCTTTGTGTAAATGTTGTACAGAAATTGTGTAGATTCAGATGACTCTGGAGGTGGAAAGGTTCTTGAAGAAGTTGAGAAAAGAGAAAAAAAAAGAGAAATCATAATTAAAATATTTTGTATAAAAAGATATACTTTTTAATATGAGAATAAGAGAAAACTTGCTGCTGAAGGAGATGAGTAATAAGTATAATCATCTGTTTATCATCTTTATAAAATTTTATATAGTATTGCTAAAATTTCACTATGCCAACGCTAGTGCAGGCACATAGAGTTTAGCTATTACATACATTTATATATTTTCTTTTTCTAACAGAACTTTCTTCAATAATTATATCAATTTACCTTTTCTCATTTTCATAATTTATTCAAGAGGCTGCCAGATCTTTGAGAAAGCATACATTCTTGGCTATGTACCACATATAATTTGTTCCCATTTTCACAGCTGCAGAGAAGTACATGGAGTAAATATATAATTGTGTTATAGTGTGAATGTGTCTATTGTAGCTAATTTTTTAGTGATTCCATATGCTAAATTTCAAGTGACTTCTAAGAATGGAAAATAAAGAAAAACAATTTTAAATTTCAAAGTTTTGGAAAATACCTGAAAAAAATACTTTTATTTATTTATTTTTCTCTTTTTTTATTATTATGAATAAAGAAGAATAAAAAAGTCACATTTTCTATCCTTGTATATCCTTGTTCAAGGTCCCTTCCCCCTCCCACCACATCTGGTCATTCTCTCTTCTCCACATCTCCCCATTCCCCCTATGGGCAGGAGGTCAAAAGGTCCCAAGGTCCCAATATTGCTCAATTCAGCCTCCACTCCTGGCAAATCCAGTTTTCTCCCCCCAACATTGAGACTGAGTCAGGTGTTCCTCTAGGGGGAGTGGGATCGAAGGTGCCAGTCCAAGGTGTTTCAGATCCCAAGCTGTTCAGGGGTTGTGGTTTGCAGCTTGAGCATGCTTTGCTTTTTTGTTGTTGTTGTTGATTTTCTTTTTAAATATCTTCTCAAATTTAAAATTGTTATTCATGTATCAAGATGTGCAATACATGATTATCCTAGCTGTGTCTGTAGATCAGCCCGTCGTTACCATTTCAATATATTCCTTAACTTTGCAACTACTTGTGCTTGATCTGAAACTCTTCTGAACTTGTTGTAACACTCACATGCTGAATTTATTATAGATCTGTTTCTGATTAAATACACTGTGTGCATATTTTAAGAACAATTCTGCTTATTCTCTAATAGACAGGAAAAACCATTTTTATTCAATTCCTTTAACTTTTATTGATTCTTTGTGAATTTCACATTATGTATTTTGAACCCACTTACCTCCTCACCATTCAGATCTGCCCTCTATTCTTGAAACCTCCATCCAAAACAAAACAAAATGCAAAAGAAAAACCAAAATCCAAACCAACTAACTAAATCAAACCAAACAAAAACAGAAATTGAAGAGGAAGCTGATGAGTCACATAGTCTACCCTTTAGTTAGTCGTCTTTATTGTCAGTGTCATTGGTCGGGTCTGAGGCATCTGACTTTTGCTGCAAAATCCATAATGGGCTCTCACTGGGGCTCCTCTTGGATATCTTTTGGTTGTCCTGTGTTCATGGAGGTCCTTCAGTTTTGGATTTGTATGTTTGTCCTTTTCACATGCTCTAACAGTTCATAAAGTTGATGTTGTGGTAGATTAATTCAGTCCTGGTTCTGGGCTTAGATTGTAACTGGGTTTACCAGCACCCCAATATTTCCTCATTATCACTACCAGGGCAAGCTTTCTAACACTGCCTCAGCTAAATACCTCAATGCAACTTGCAGCAAGAAGCAGGGTCACTTCACTTTCTGTAAGATCCTAGAATCCACGTCACTCACACTCAAACCATCAGGACCAGTTCTACTGTTTTGTCCAGGCAAAGTGCATGGCCCTCTTGTCAATTGCTGTAGTGGGAATATGGATTGGGAGGTGGTCAGCTCTCCTGCTCCCATGACCTCAGGGCTGTCTCATCTGAAACACTAACAACAGGGTCAGTTCTGATGTGCTGCCCAGGCAGAGTGCAGTGCCTACTCTTCTGTGTGCTATAACGAGTGAGGAGCCTGGTTAGTTTTCTCATTGTTATGACCAATGGCCAACTCTCTTACCAGGCACACATGATAATGGATGAGGAAAAGGCATCTTTCTCTCGCCAGTGCCACGACATGTCAGAAGATGGGAGGTAGAGTCAGGTTCCCTACTTTCATGGCTTCAGGGATAGCTCACATGCACGCATTGAAACAGGGTCGGCTTTAATAGTGAGGAGTCATCTTTTCAGAGTGCAGAAGCCAGCTCTCTTCTGAGGAACAGGGACAGCTAGCTCTCCTTCTATATCTTCTAGAGGGGGGCAAGTCCAATTCAGTACAGTCCTTGAATTTAAACACATTCTTCCTATGACTCCTTGTGGTTAATAGGAGCCATAAACATCACCTAAGACCCTGGCTGCTACAAGGCCCCAGACTGAGGCATGGCCCTAGCCTAAGCCTGGATGTCTTCTATAGCCCCATGTGGCAGCACAGGCAACCAAGTTTAGTGTGACTCTAACAGTAGCATGGCCTTCAGACACTGACATGGTCTCAGGTGGCTAACACAACTCTAGTCATCTGCATGGACTCTGGTGGTAATAGAAATTATGGACATTAAGTCAGATGTTAGCTGCCCTAGGGCCACTAACCTAGACATGGCTCTTGGCAGTAGCCCTGGCCTGGACAATACCATTGCCCTGGGTGACAGTGTGAGCTACTCAGATCTACAAGGCCATGTCAGTAAGGCTCTTGGATACCCACATGGCCAAAGGTTGCAGCCTAGATCCAGGATATCATGTCTTAGACAACAGCACAGTTTTGGATGTCACCATAGTCCCAAGTGGCAGCACAAGCCATTTAAATTAGCAGGACCAAGGACTCAAGCAGGCTCTGAGTTATGTCCTGCCCATACCAGCTACAAGGTATGACTAGGAGCTGTTTTTTTTTTTCTTACATGTCCAGGCTTCAAAATTCATACTCCTTAATTTACTTTATTTTATATTTATATACTTGGCTTTTTGAGACATTGTTTTCCTGTGCTTCCCTGACTGTTCTGAAACTTGCTCTGTAGATCAGGCTAGCCTCAAATTCACATAGATATGTCTAACTCTGTGTCACAAATACTGGGGTTAAAAGTATATACCACCACCATCCAACATTTCTTGACAAACTAAAATCTACCTCTAACAAGACTTTAATAAGGGCTATCAAATCAAATATAGTAGATATTTCACTGAGTTGTGATTCTTCACTAAAATCTATACATTCTTCCTTCTGGTTACACATCCATTGTATATTTTATAAATGTCCACAAACACAAATAATCTCTAATTTAGTTGACATAGATATAAATACTATTTTGAAATTTCTTTAGAAATAGTTCATACCGTGTCCATTTTTCTAAAGCAACAGGAAGCATAAAATGGTACAGGCTCTGCTACTAGTCATACAACATCTCTGATATTAGTTTAAGGACTCTAAGGTTTTGGTTCTTTCAGCCAAAACCTTATCCTCATCTGCATCATTGCCAACACAAAGGCCTGTTTGATCTTCTTGTTTCCCCATATCAGTATGTAGGAATGGCTTGAAGGATACAAGGTTCCAATAATCTGGCAAATCAAGTGAACTGGCTCATCCAGCGACTTCATATAACTGTAACCTGATATAAGGAGAGAAAGAATGAACATGGAAAATAACAACAAAAAAGAGATTACAGCTTGCAAAGCCTTAATGTGAGCCATAGTGCTTCGATCTTGTGATTCATTTCTGTAAAGCTTCATTGACTTAAGGTGTTTACAAAGAGAATAGATTAACAGCAGAAAACAGATCATACATGTGGTGAAGGGAATGATGTTGCTGAGAGTGAATGCTGTCATAACTGTAAGGCTTATGGCATCAACCACTTTGGTCTTCCTTGTCCAGTTGCCTTGGTGAACATTCACTTGGATTTTCCCAAAAATGGATAGCATTATAAGATTAGGAAACAAACACATCAAACTCTCCAAAAGTACAACAATAATGATACTCTTAATTTTTCTCTTTAGGCCAAGAAAAATAGGATTTGAAAAATTGCCTATCTTCAGCAAATAAAGTATGCTTAGTATAGCTGCAAGCCAGATATTAAAATGGTTAGTTATAACCCAGATAACACAAATCATAGATTTTACTTGTATAGTTAATAAAGATGTATTAAACACAGTTGAGCACCAGTTTATTAATATTACCCAAAGCAAGCCAATCCTGAAGATGGCCAGAGCAGTGAGAATTCTGTCAGCCAAGGATATTTTTTGGGTCTTGACGTAGTCAGTAAAGATCACCAGAACAATGAAGACATTGGCAAAGCTTCCAAGAGTAATTTCTGCCATCATTGCTATGGTTGCAAAGCTGTGAAAAACACTCATCATGTCTGAACAACCAATTTTTTTTAAAGTGTAACTCTTGAGTATCTCTTGAGTCACTGGTTGTGATATTGTGAACACATTGACTGCTGTACCTTCACTTAATGGTCAGTGAATATGTTTAAATACCATGGCCAATGTTGAATGCAAAAGCAATTCATGTGCTGGTAAATGAATTTGACACTGTTTTTATAGAATCTAAAATGCTTGCAAAACAGGTCAAATGAAATTTTATTTATACACTATTATACGAGCTGGTATATTTCAGAGCTGAGGTTAGAAGGAAGCTACATTCTTATTTGCAAGCAGGCAAATAAACAAATATGTGGTTTTATGATTTAAAACATTTTCCTCCTGCTTAAGCCTACCATAATTTGTATTCAGTCATATTACTAATTTGCTATTAAAATTTTAAAATTTTGTACAAAGAGTATGCAATGAGTTTGTGAACTATTTAAGCTATCTTGGTTATGTGAAGAATTATTACCAATATAAATCTATTGTTAAATGACAGATGTATGTATTTTAAAATATCCACATATTTTTGTCCAGGCCTTTGCACAAGACATCAAAAACGCTAACACTTCATAAAGTCTTAAAATTGAAAAAACACGCCTATCATTTATACATAATTTTTATACATACAAAAGCTTATGTGCTTACACATGTGCCCACACCTTTCATGTATCTCTCATAGAGAGTAGAATCATTGTACTGAAGCATCTTAATCTGAAGACTACTTTCAAAGATATAAGTTTAAAGGAGACTTTTGTTGTAGTTCAAGTCATTTGTTTCACTACAAATATATATAATATATAAATACATTGAACTATATGTACATAGTTAAATATTTATATGATTATTATGTTACATATAGTTAATATTTAAATAGCATTTGATTAAAATAATTACCAGGATTTAAAAAATTCCTTGATAAACTCCTTTGAATTTTTTTATTATTTTGTGTGTATGATCATTTGTCAAAATGTATGTCAATGTACCTACTACATGCCTAGTTCCTGAGGTATGGGAGCTGTCATGTGGGTGCTGGGAATCACAACCAGGTCCTTTCCAAAAACAAATGCTCTTATCCATTAAGCTATCTGTCTGGTCTCAACAATTTTTCAAACAAAACAACACATTTCTCAAAAGAACATGTGTTTGTTACCGTGGAGATCAAGTTTCATATATAAATATTCAGTTTTTATGCCATTGATTTTGATGACTGTTTTTAAGATTAGTAAATGTTAAAATATGTTAAATTTTAGTTCTGACATTTTTCAAGTTTTATAATATAATTGGTTTTAGAGAAAATGTTTTACACTACAAAGATAGAAAACCAGGCACTTGGCTTCAAATAGTTGTAATATGGATTTTTTTGAACTGCTTGCTACTTCAGTATACTTAGTAAAATGCATATAAAAATATTATGTCCATCATTATCAACAGTGACAATCATTTTCCAAATTGAAAGCAAAAAAGTCTTAAGATATTTTGAATAGAAACATTTTTTAAAAATATTTTTCTAAAAGAAAAAAATTATAAGTTTATCCAATAATAATTCTTTTTCAGCAAATTAAGCATACTTGCTTTGCTTTGAGGATGAAGTTTATGCTCTTTTTGACACGTTTTATTTTTTAAGGTTTGGTATTGCTAAAAATTTAAAGCTTCTTAAACTAGTTAACTAGTAATAGAGCAATTTTATGCATATTATTCACATGAAACATGCAAATGTAAATGTCTTAACTCAAGTAAAGCATATAAGAATATTAAAACAATAGCTGTTAGGTGTGATAGTGCATGCCTGTATCCATGAAAGACAGAAATAAAGAGTAACTTCAAGTTCAAGGGCAGCTTAGCTGGACAATACCTCCCATGGCAACCAAAGCTACATAAATAGACCTTACCTCAAAACAAAACAAACATGAATATGTAACAGTGATTATTTCTGTGGAATATTATCTTAAATTAAATTCTGCATCCCTATATAAGAGTTTAGAATAAATCTAAAAAGTAAATGAAACATGTTTAACATTAACAAGGTAAAATAAAGTGTTAGAATATAGTTTCCAAGATGAGTTTATTGAGCTTAAGACCATATTTAGTTCTTATTTTTATATGGGTACAGCGAATATTTTATGACACCCACAAATTTACTGTTCTGAAGAAACTGAGGACAGAGTTCAGGGTCATCTTTGTTCACTGTTGAATTATCTGCTTAGCTTTCTAAAAATCATCAAAAGTTATTCACCTTTTATTATTCATTAACTGTAGAGATCTAGCATTTTCAGATTTGACACAGAATTTAGGTATAACTTTGGCAGAGATGGCCCTGTTAAGGCATTTGAAAGTTACTATGAATAAAATAAATTGCCGATTTTTACTGCATTTCGTGTTTCATTCTTACTCCTTTTATTTTTTCATATAGCACAGAATGGTGGTGACTAATTATACTCTCATTTACAGAATAAAAATGGAGGAAAATGATGATGTAATTAAGGGAAGCATTGTAATTGGATTTAGTTGAAGATATAATTATGAAGGTAAACAAAATTTTGCATTTGTGAATTTGATTGGTTGACATATCACACATAAGTAGAGTATAATCTATCTACTATTGTAACTCATTTTTTAAATTAGGTCAGTAGTATATTTGACATACTTTATAAGGAGATGAAATCTTGGAGGAATATTCATGCCACATAAAAGACAGACCAAAGAAATAATTTTACCCACATCCAGGTTATTGAACCGGTGAGTTTCTTTGTGTTGTTTATAGAAGGATGGGTTAGGGGTTACTTACAGGAACGTGGGTGACTCCAGATAGCTGCATTTATGAGCAGCCTATCTGAGGCACTAATCAGGATTTAGAAAAGATGCTAGACTTGTGGATAGCTCAAAATTAAGGTCTTCCCTGCCCAGTAATTGTTACGGCTTAAAAAATTTTGGAGAGAGGTCTTGAGCTTTTGTGCATTCTAGGAGAATCCTGAACTTTGTAAGTGTTTATGTTCCTGGTATTATGAACCCTCTTAACCCTCCAAGAGCAACTGCTTCTACCTTAAAGAGATACCAAAAAAACTAGGTTGCTATTTTTCCCAGGTTTAGACTAAATTCATAGACTAGGCACAACAAACCAAATAAAAGAATTTACTCATGCTGTAACTCCATATTATGACATAAAACAGAGTTGTTAAAATGGTAAGGAGGACAGATAGAAGAAAAAGAAGAGAGAAGGAAAGAAGAAGATCAGAAATCTTTGAAATGGATAGTTAAAAAAGTTGTCCAAATTTTATTTTATGAAAATATTTTATTTTATTTTTTATTATGAATAAAGAAGTCACATTTTCTATCCTTGTATATCCTTATTCAAGGTCCCTCTCCACTCCCACCACATCAGGTCATTCTCTCTTCTCCACATCTCCCCAACACCTCCCCAACATGGACAGGAGGTCCCAAGGACCCAAGGTCCCAATATTGCTCAGTTCAGCCTCTACTCCTGGCAGATCCAGTTTTCTCATCCCAACATTGAGACTGAGTCAGGTGTTCCTCTAGGGTGAGTGGGATCCAAGGTGCCAGTCCAAGTTGTTTCCGATTCCAAGCTGTTCAGTGGCTGTGGTTTGCAGATAGGGCATGCTTTGCTTTTTCATTTTTGTTTAGTCCACTAATGAGTGAGTTAATCCCCTGCTTATATTTCTGGGATTGTGATATTTCACTCAGGAGGATTTTCACCAAATTCATCCATTTGTCTGCAAATTTTAGGATATCATTTTTTCTTACTGCTGAGTGGTAATTCATTGTGTAGATGTACCACAGTTTGTTAATCCATTCTCCAGTTCAGGGGCATCTAGGTTGTTTCTTGCTATTACTAATAATGCTGCTATAAACATAGTTGAACTAATGCCTTTGGAGTGCCACTGTGTATCTTTAGAGTATATAGAAGTGGTATTGCTGGGTCCTTGGGGAAACTAATTCTCAGTTTTCTGAGAAAACCTCCATACTGCATTCCACAGTGGCTGAACAAGCTTACACTACCCCCAACAATGGAGGAGTGTTCCCCTTGCTCCACAACCTCTCCAGCATAGGCTGTCATCTGTGTCTTTTATTTTAGCCAATCTGACAGATGTCAGGTGGTATCTCAAAGTTGTTTTGATTTGCATTTCTCTGATGGCTAAAGATGACGAGCACCTCTTCAAGTACCTTTCAGCTATTTGTAATTCTTCTGCTGAGAATCCCATTTTTAGATCTGAACTCCATTTTTTGATTGGATTATTCAAGGTTTTGGGCTCTAGATTCTTGAGTTCTTTATATATCTTAGATATCAATCCTCTATCACTTGTAGGGTTGGTGAAAATCTTTTCCCATTCTGTAGGCTGTCATTTTGTCTTACTGAGAGTGTCCTTGGCTTTACAGAAACTTCTCAGCATCAGGAGATCCCACTTATTGATTATTGATCTTAGTGTCTGTGCGACTGGTGTTATATTTAGGAAGTGGTCACCTGTGCCAATTCGTAGAAGTGTATTTCCCACTTTCTTTTCTATCAAGTTCAAAGTGGCTGGGATTATGTTAAGGACTTTGATCCACTTGGATTTGAGTTTTGTGCAGGGTGACAGGCTTGGATCTATTTGCATTTTTCTACACACTACCATTCAGCTAGGCCAACAATATTTGTTAAAGATACTATCTTTTTCCATTGAATATTTTGGGCCTCTTTGTCGAAGATCAGGTGTTCATAGGTATTTGGGTTAATGTCTGGATCCTCAGTTCTATTCCATTGATCCACAAGTGTGTTTTTATGCCAGTACCAGGCTGTTTTTAACTGTAGCATCAATATTCATGAGGAAAATTGGTATGTAATTCTCCTTCTTTGTTGTGTCTTTGAGTGGCTTGCATATTAGGGTAATTGTGGCCTCATAAATTGTATTTGGCAATATGCCATAAGTTTCTACTGTGTGAAATAGTTTGAGAAATAATGGTAGTATTTCTTCTTTGAATGACTGGTAGAATTCTGCACTGAAACCATCTGGACCTGGGCTTTTATTTTTGGGGAGGCTTTTAATGACAGCTTCAATTTCCTTAAGGGTTATAGGCCTGTTTAGGTAATTAATCTGCTCTTCATTTAATTTTGGTAGATGGTGCCTGTCCAGAAAGCTGTCTATTTCTTCTAGGTTTTCCATTTTTGTGGAATACAGATTTTCAAAATATGATCTGATAATTCTCTGTATTTCCTGGAGGTCTGTTGTTATGTCCCCCTTTTCATTTCTTATTTTGTTGATTTGGATACTCTCTGCTTTTTGAAGTTAGTTTAGATAAGGGCTTGTTGTTGATGTTCTCAAAGAACCAACTCTTTGATTCATTGATTTTTTGTATTGTTCTGTTTCAGTTGTGTGATTTCCACTCTAAGTTTGATTATTTTTCTACCATCTATTCCTTCTAGGTGAGTTTGCTTCTAATTTTCTAGGACCCTCAAGTGTGCTGATAGTTCTCTTATGTGGAATTTCTCTAGTCTTTTCATGTAGGCATCTAGTGCTGTGTCTTATCCCTTTAAGACTGCTTTCATTGTATCAAATATGTTTGGGTATGTCGTGGATTCATTTTCATTGAATTCTAGGAAGTCTTTGATTTCTCTTTTAATTTCTTTCTGATCCAGAGGTAGTTGAGTTGAGTGATGTTTACTTTCTATGAGTTGGTAGGCTTTCTGTGATTCTTGATGTTGTTGAACTCTAACTTTAGACTATGGTGATCTGTAATGGTAAAAGGAATTATACCCATTATTTAGTACCTGTTGATATTTGCTTTATAACCAATTATGTGGTTAATTTTAGAGAAATTTCCATGGGGTGCTGAGAAATATGTATATTTCTTTTTGTTTGTGTGGGGAGTTCGGTATTTATCTACTAAGTCCATTTGGGTCAGAACTTCTGCTAGGTCCTTTATTTCTCTGTTGAGTTTCTGTCTGTTTGACCTATCCAAGGGTGAAAGTGGGGTATTGAAGTCTCCCACTCTTCGTGTGTCAGGTTTGATATGGGGTTTAATATTTAGAAGTGGTTTGTTTTGGTTTATTTATTTATTTATTTATTTTTTACATAGTTAGGTGCCCTTGTTTTAGGGGCCTGGATATTTAACATTGAGATTTTGTCATGGTGAATTTTTCCTGTGATGAATAAGTAGTGACTTTCCTGGTCTCTTTTTATTGCTTTTAGTTTAAAGTCTAATTTGTTAGATATTAGAATGGCTATATCAGCTTGTTTCTTAGGGCCATTTGATTGGAAGGTCTTTTTCAACCCTTTACTCTAACCCTGTGTCTGTCTTTAAAACTGAGGTACATTTCTTGTATGCAGCACAAGGATGGTTTCTGTTTTTGTATCCATCATGTTAGGATGTATCTTCTCATGGGCGAATTGAGTCTATTGATATTAAGGGATATTAATGACTAATAATCAATATTTCCCATCATTTTTGGTAGTAGCTCGTATTGCCTTTTTTTCTGAGGGGGATTCTTCTGTGAGCTTATCAATTGTCTGTGTTTACATAGGTATTTCTGGTTTTCTTAGTTTGGAGTTTTCCCTCTTGGGTTTTTTTGTAGGGTGGAATTTGTGGTTAGGTATTGTTTAAATTTGGTTATGTCGTGAAATATCTTGTTTACTCCAACTATGTTGATTGATAGTTTGGCTGGGTACAGTAGTCTAGGTTGCCATTCATGCACTTTTAGTGTCTGTATAATCTCTGGCCAGGACCTTCTTGCTTTCATTGTTTCCACTGAATAGTCAGGTGTTATTGTGTTGGGTTTGCCTTTATAGGTGATTTGACCTTTTTCCTTTGCAGCTCTTAGTATTTTTTCTTTGTTCTGTAGGTTTAGAGGCTTGATTATTATATGTCAAGCAGACTTTTTTTGTGGGTCTAGTCTATTTGGTGTTCTGTAGGCTTTCTGTATTTTTATAGGCATTTACTTCTTTTGACTGGGGAAGCTTTTTTCTATGATTTTGTTGAATATATTTTCTGTGCCTTTGAGCTGGTATTCTCCTTTTATTTCAATTATTCTCAGGTTTGGTCTTTTAAATTTCCTGGACATTTTGTGTTATGACTTTTTTGATTTTAGTGTTTTCTTTAACTGATCTGTCTCTTACCACTATTGAGTCTTTCACCCCAGAGATTCTCTCTTCCATCTCTTGAATTCTGTTGGTTATGCTTGAGTCTGTGGTTATGGGTCATTTTTTCAGATTTTCTATTTCTAGTTTTGTCTCAGTTTGTGCCTTCTTTATTGCTTCTATTTCAGTTTTTAATTCTTGGTAAATTTCTTTCACCTGTTTGTTTTCTTTTTCTTGGTTTTCTTCATTTTTTTTAAAGGCTTTGTTCATCTCTTTAATTTTCTGTTTGTATTTTCCTCTATTTCTTTAAGGGAGTTTTCTATATCCTCTTTTAAGGTTTCTATTAGTTTCATAAATTTGTTTTTAAGGTCATTTCCTTTGTTCCCTCTGTGATATTATTTTCAGTTCTTGAAGCTATAGAACTACTTGCTTCTTCTGGTGGTGTCTTGTTGACCTTTGTATTGTTGTATGTATTCTTGCACTGCCATCTTCCCATTGTTTTCCCAATTCACTCTTGATTAGTTTTTGGTCAGCTCTTAGTGAGTTGATGGTCTGAGGGTTCTTAATAAGCTATATGTTCAGATGGTTGACTGCTCTTGTGAGGTCACAGTGCTACGATGCCAATCATCACCTCTTGACTCCTCACCTCTAAGTGCCCAGGGACTTGGCTGTTCTGGTCCTATTGCACCAGCCCTGTTCTGGGCAGGCTGTTCTCTGCACAGAAGCCTAGTGGCCTTATCAGGGCCCAGGTTCAGGTGGAGGAAATCACCTTCTGACTTCTGACCTCTCAGTTGTGCTTTTATGAACTCGTCTGCTTCCTTGCTGCTTATTGCTAATAAACCAGTTGTGGTCTGTGCAGACCACATTCCCTGTTGAAGAAGCCAAGTCTTTTACGTCTGAGGGCTTTGCCCAGGACCAAGGAACTCAGCGTTCCCTGCTGCCTATTTCCCAGCTGAGTTCTTGGTGCGCAGTGCTCTATATTGAAGCCAAGTAGCCTTCTCAGGGCCCGCATTCAAGTCACTCATCTGACCTCTGACTTCTCAGTTGTGCTTTTAGGAACTCCTCTGCTTCCCTGCTGCTATTATGTCAACTAAGGTCTATGCAGATTATGTTCCCCACTGAAGTCAAGTCTCTTATGTCTGAGCCATGTGCCTAGTACCAAGGGACTCTGTTGTTCCCTTGCTGCTATTACACCAGCCCTATTTCCTATTTTGGGCAGGCTGTGCTCTGCACAGAAGTGGAATAGCTGTTCAAGGTCCAGGTTCAGGTGGCAGAATCTTAGGTTTTTGTTTGATCTATGAATACATTTTTTTTTGTTTTTGTTTTTTTTTTTGGTTTTTTTTACAGTATTTTGTCTATAAAGCTAACACTCACTCTCAGAGCATAAGAATGTATATTTTATTTTTACAGAAAGAGGACTTCATTAAAACTATATTTGGAATTAAGAGCCAATTAAAATCTGTAACAGTGTTGTAATACTGTCTCTTGACATCGTGTAACTTAAATTGGGTAGAACCAGATTTTGGAGAACTTCTATTCTTGTTTGTTTCTAGAACAGAGTCACAATCTTGGGTGGAAATAGAGTATCCAAAGAAATAGAACTGGTTAAAAGATCCTTTGTTTGTCCAACCATTTCATTTCTCAAAGGAGAAAATCCTAACTCACAGAAGCAACAAAAGATGACAATTTTTTTCTGGCTAGTAAAAAGCCACTATCATTTGAATTGAAACTGTCAAAAATCAAGTGTTTATAGGTGTGTGGGTTAATGTTGGGGTCTTCAATTTGATTCCATCAGACAAGAAGATCATGGTAAGTTCAAGACAAGCCCATGCTATATCCTAACTCAAAACCAAAACCAAACCCTTTTGTTTCTACATTTTTAACCTGTTTTTACACATGTGCTTGTTTACACTAGATGACAACACAAAGTAAGTTTTAAACTGTGAGCTGCAGGTCAAAGATAAAAATGTGTTTTCCTTTGGAGTCATCATGGTGACTGGGTTGTTTACACACATAATTCCCCTTGTCCTTCAGTCACCAGGACAGACAGTGCCTACCTCCTTGTTCCTGGGACAGACTTCTCTGTGATCCTAACTATTTAGTTCCCACTCATATTAATGTTTATCCTCTCTGTGGCTATTAATGTCATTGTTTTGTTATTATTACTGTTTGTAGCATCATTAAGAAGTACTTTTTTTTCCTTTATAAAAGTAAAACAATACTTACCTATAAGCCACACTGAAGATTATCACTGTTATATATGTATATATTTTAAAACATAAGGATTCTCTATTAAATATTTGAAGTGTAAATATTGGGGTCAAGTAGTGTACAGAATTGCATAGTATTTTACAGATAACTTATTTTACTTTATGAACTAGAAACCTATTTTCATGCCATCCAATAGTCCTCTTCAAAATTATGGAGTATGCTGTTTTATGGATATAATATGAATTATTTCTCCTTATCCCTGTTGTTGGACAAGTGTACAGCTTTAAATTAATTTATAATTCAAAGACACATAAACATCTTTGTCAAAAAATTTTTTTACATTTGTTTTCACTATCACATCCTTTGGATGAATTTCCAGAATGAGAATTGTTGGTCTAGTACCATATATGTTGTTTACACCCCAATTCTCTTTAGCAAAGTAGGACAAAGTTATGTCCACCAGCACCCCCAGTACACAGGAAGACCCTGCTGCCAGTTTATCATTCACAATAGCATTTCAAAATACAATTGGCCATAATTTTCCCAGAATGCACTGCTAACCAGGAACCAAGTGCTCAAGTGCAGGAGCCTATAAGGAACATTCTTCATCCAAATACAGATGTTAATTTGTGAATGAAATGTTTGATTAATAAAAATTAGCCATTTACTTAAAAAAAGAGATATTCTTATTGAAGACCCTCTACTATATGCACAAAAAGAAAAAAGTCGTTGATATATTGATTTTTAGGTCTTCTTTATAATTATATCAAAATTTTTTTCCTAGTTTTTGTCAAACGGAAGTAAAGAAGCAAAGAAATAACATGAATATCAGTTCGTGTTTGGAAACGTATTGCAGTCATAGTGCTGAAGTTGGGATCATCTGTCAGTCCATAACTTCAGCATATCTTACTGGTTCCCTTTGAAATGAGGCACAGACTGACTACTGAAAGTTACATGACAAGGGCAGTAGAACAACATGCATCATAAATGGCAGAAACTGCAAAGAATGACACTGAAAATTAACTGTGAGGGGCTGACCCTAAGTTCTCTGTCCTGAATTAGTACTGACAAAAATTAGTGAATCATGTAGATTCTAAAGATTCTTAAATACCATTCTTATAAGAGAAATATGATGAAAGTGAAAATGATGGGTGGGAGGACTATATAAGCAAACTTAAAAAAATAATTTAAATATAAGCAGAGCAATGAAATACATGCAGGGAGGTCTTATGATAATTAGCTTTCAGTTACTGAGACAAAATATTCAGAGGTAAACTTTTTAATAAATAAAAACATTTATTTGGGCTAATGGTTTCAGAGGTTTTATTCAATAGTTGCTTGACTCTCTTGAGGCTGGAGTAAAGCATGATATACTTCTTTGTAAAGTCATCAGTTATTGGAGAAGGTAGAAGTTATGTCTAATATTCCTGGTTGTGAATTCTTAATCTGCTACCTTAATATTTTATCATCATTTAGTTACTAGACATGTACAAAACATCTTCTTGTTATTCAACTAACATCAAATAGAAAAGAACAACACTGTTATAAGCCTGATTTCAAAAATAATTTATTGCTCCTAAAAAGACCAACGAAGCATCTATTCATGAACTTAATGTTTCATGTTCTGCTGTCTTCAGTTTTTAGGACTGATATTTCAGTGGATGCTAAAGTCTCATTTACTAGCAATCAAAGGAAACATGCTGTCTTGCAGTCTTGCTGCATTTTTTGTAAATCTATGTATATTTTTTGAGTTTATCATACCAGCTAGTAAAGGTTTGAAACTTTTACCTTAAACCTATCAGGTCCATAATTTTGCCCATATACTTTTTGGTATAATCAACCACTTTCTAAATTGGATTCAAATCTTTTTGCTTGACACTATTTCTGAAGTGTGTTATGAAAAGACATCTGCTTACCCTATATATGGAACTGGTAATAGATCAAAGTATAGATAAGTTTCAACTTGCTGAACCAATAGGTTTTATTGGAGTAAGTTACAGGAATATGGATGAGGGTTTTTTTTTATATAGGAAAATTAGTAACACAAAGACAGCTACATCACTATTAGCCCACTTCAGAATGCATGACAACTCAGAAAATCTGAAAGCTTGGAGTACATTGCATAACGTGTAGGCAGCTCAACAATTTGGGTGTCTTTTCTAGGTGGCTCAGTTGACCTAAGACTCTTGCAAGCAGCTTGGATTATCAGAAAGTTTTTTTAATATCATAAAATAAATATTGATAGAAATATATGCCTGCATTTATTACCACAGCAATAGTTATTTAGGCATCGATTAATAAATAAAATTGTGATTTATTATATTCTTTGTAAATACTTAAATTTGGTGTAATCATTTTCTGGCTGGTCTAAATAAAAATTAGTAATTTTCTAAACATAAAACATTTCTAAGTAATACAGGCATACAATAATGACTTTGTACTGGGTGAGGTCATCTCTCCTCTCTGAGGAACTTACTTTTAAAGAGAATTCTGGCTTAATAAGATATGATAGCCAAACAGTAAAATATATCATTTTCAACTCACACCTTTTTGCTTTTGAAAAATACATGCCAACTTTTAATTTTCTTATGCAGATAAAATGTGAGTACAAAGTTATATGTCATTCTCACATTATCTGAAAAGACTCTCCCTAGAAACTATTTATTGGTGAAGTCTAAACTATGGTGATTCCAAGCCCAAATGAAAGTTGTCTTGAAAGGCTCAGAACAGCTCCTTGCGAGTGAGTAGAATCCTGGCTGCAGAACTTTCCTGATTCTTTGCTGAAAGGCTATGAAGTCTCACTAGCAGCATCCATCCCACACAGCTCCACCCCTTGTTCTATTTCTAGTTTTTTCTCTTCTTACTTGAGCTCATCTTGGTACCTGGAAAGAACCACACCACACAGATCATTCTGCCACTACATTGAAGGTATGTGTGTTTTTCCATTTTTAGATGGTTTCTATAGTATATGACAAAGTTGCCTGTTATACCTTCTCTATTTGTCTTAATAACAAATGGTAGATGTTTATTAGTTTTCAAATGAATCAAGATTAATTTTGATTCAGTTATTGAAAGTACTTTCAGTCCTAGACATTAAATTATTGCCTGACATCCTCTGCTATCTACATTGTATTTGGCAAACATTCCTGAATTTGCTTAATTATGTCTAGTATTGCTCTTTAGCTACTGAATTAAGAATGTATCAAAATGTCATTTTTCATCTATCCCAAAATGTTTGACATCCTTCATCTACTTTGGTCATAATCAGTAATGTTTGAAGGGAATTGGATACAGTCTGATGGTCTTTGTCACTAATGAAGAATTTGCTCTACCAGTCAAAGAAGCAGCTGTGAATAAGAAAATATCTTGCTATGTAGATGAGTTAATCCTTCTCATTGACATGTAATAGCATAAGAAGATTAGACCCAGGTTTTTGCTATTACGAATAATGCAATAAACATAGTTGAGCTAATGCTTTTGGGGTGCGAATGTATATATTTAGGGTATATGCCTAAGAGTGGTATTGCTGGATCCTTGGGGAGATTGATTTCCAGTTTTCTAAGAAACCACAATACTGCATTCCAAAGTGGCTGAACAAGTTTATACTCTACCAACAATGGAAGAGTGTACCCCTTGTTCTGTATCCTCTCCAGCATAGGCTGTCATCTGTGTTTTTAATCTTAGCCATTCTGACAGGTATAAGTGGCATCTCAAAGTTGTTTTGATTTGCATTTCTCTGATGGGTAAAGATGTTGAGCACTTTTTCATGTGCCTTTCAGCCATTTGTACTTCTTCTGCTGAGAATTCCCTTTTTAGTCCTGAACTCCATTTTTTAATTAGTTATTAAGGGTTTGGGGCTCTAGTTTCTTGAGTTCTCTATATATTTTAGAGATCAATCCTCTCTCACTTGTAAGATTGGTAAAAAAATCTTTTTCCATTCTGTAGGGTGTCATTTTGTCTTATTGACCATGTCCTTGGCTTTACAGAAGCTTCTCAGCTTCAGGAGGTTCCACATATTGATTATTTTTAGTGTCTGTGCCACTGGTGTTATATTTAGGAAGTGGCCACCAGTGCCAATGCATTGGTGGTTATTTCCCACTTTCTTTTCTGTCAAGTTCAGTGTAGCTGGGTTTAGGCACCACCAAATAGATTCAATAAGAAAAAAGAACCCATGAAGTTTGGAGGGTAAAGTGGTATGGTGGGTAGGGGAGGAGCTGGAGGGGAGAAATCAGAGTGGATTTGATTGAAATACATTAAATGTATGTATGATACTCTCAAAAAGTTAAAAATGAACATCAAAAAAAAAGAATAGATCCAATGCACCAATGAAAAGGGAAAGTATATTGTAAGCATGGCTTGACCAACTTTTACAGTACTGAGTATGATATACAAGTGGAATAAATATTGACAAGTATGGACATATTGAAACATTTAAAAGTAAATAATAAATTTACTTAAATACTACTAAACTTAAATAAACCTCAGTAAATATGCATTTATTTGTGAGCATTTGTGCAAATGTTTCTGTGCATGTGAAACAATAAGAAAATAGTTTTTAATACTTAATATTTGAAGACTAAAGATTCTCATGGTAACATACAGATCAGAATATGAGATCTATAGATATCCTATGGCCCATGTTTTCAAAACTAACAATTTTGAAGTATCTCTAAAACCTTATATCTCATAAAGTTCCATAATCTGTTTATATGCTAGTAATCTTTTATATATTTTAAAATTTCTTAAAACATTTTTCACAGAACTCAAATAGTCATATTGAAATATATATACTGAAGCAAGCATCTCCATAATAATGTGTTTTCATTTGTGCAGGAGCATGTGAGTTTTCAACCTTTAACTTATCATTGACTAGTCAGTTCTGGTCTGCGGAGCCTGAACTGTGTGAGAAGATATACTTTGATGGAAAAGTCCTCAGACCTCATCATTGGGAAACCTCCATCTTTGCTCTTTGCTAGTGTGTGAGAGAGAAATAAGAGTAAATGTGTTGTCTGAATCAACTCAGAAATTCTCATAAAACTTCATTTAACAATAACATTTTATGATCCTAGTGGTGGTGAATAGCTTTCATTCCAGCACTTGGGAGACAGAGTTTGACAGAGCTCTGTGATCTCAAGGACAGCTGGCCTACAAAGTTCCAGGACAACCAGGACTGTTATACAGAGAAATCCTGTCTGGAAAAGAAAATAAAATTTCAAATGAGTGTGTCAACAAACCATTAAAAGTTACATTAAAAGATGGAGCATTTGGGGCAGACAATAGGTGATATGTTGCAAAAACCATTTATGATCATTTTAGTCATGGAATTAATACTTGGAAATTTAGGAAATGGATTCTTGGCATTGGTAAACTGCATGAACTGGGTCAGAACAAAAAAAATCTCATTTGTAAATCAAATACTCACTGCTTTGGCAGCCTCCAGAATTTGTCTACTCTGGTTATTGTTCTCAGGTTTATTGATCTCCTCAATGTATCCAGATTTAACAAAGACTTCAAGGTTGATAAAGGTCACTAATAATCTATGGGCTATTGTCAATCATTTTAGCAACTGGCTTGCTACATGTCTTGGTATCTTTTATTTACTTAAGACAGGAAATTTTTTCAACTATCTTTTTCTTTATTTAAAATGGAGAGCTAAAAAGGCAGTTATGATGACACTGCTGGTGTCCCTGTTCCTCTTGTTTTTAAATATTTTACTGATCAACTTGGAAATTGATGTGTGTGTAAATGAATCTCAAAGCAACATATCCTACTGTTTCAGTTCTCATTACTATGAGCAGTGTCACAGGCAAGTGTTATTCCTTCACATCACTTTCTTGTCTGTCCCCTTTGGTGTGTGCCTCTCATCTTTCCTCCTGCTTATCTTCTCTCTGTGGACACATCACAAGGTGATGCAGCAGCATGTCCAAAGATGCACAGATGCTAGGACTACAGCCCACATCAAAGCTTTGAAAGTTGTGATTTCTTTTCTCTTGTTATATATCATTTTTATCTTGTCTCTGTTAATACAACTTTGGAAATATGAGTTACTGAAAGAAAATGTTTTTATTTTATTTTGTCAGGTTATAAATATAGCTTTTCCTTCAATTCATCCATATGTACTGATTCTGGGAGATATGAAACTGAGACAGGCATCTCTTTCTCTGTGTTGTGGTGGCTAAAGTGCAGGCTCGATTATATGGAAACCTAAGACCTCTAAAATACTACAGATCATGTTACATATTCTAGAAAAAAATTAACATAGTTTCTTTCCTGTGTTTTCCATTTTCACATTTTAAATATTTTTTTGATTTTGCTTAAAATTTGTTTTGTTTGCAATAATCACTAGCTAAAACTATTACTAATTTAGCTAGTTGAGTACAAAGATATTTCTTAATACACATATCTAAATAAAAATGTGATTGTAAGACACTAAAACAAAAATATAACAAAATTATATATACTTGTAACAATTAATAATCACTAAATTTTGAGTATACTATACTATATGTGTTTTGGTATCCATATCACCAATAGTAAAAATATATGATTAAAACCATATAAATATAGAATATATGGATAAAAGCTGAGAAAAGAAATGTATACTATCATACATACTTATGAACCATTGGAAATAAAATATTTTATTAAATAAAGAGCTCTAAATTAAATAATTCAGAATTAATTTGCCAATTCCTTAGAATTACAGGCTACTGTGTTGAGAGTTACCATATCTTTATTATTAGTTTCACTATTAATTATTATAAAACAATTTTCTGATTATCAGCACTACATAATTTAAGGTCCTACATATGATTTTTTCTGTATCATTTTATGAAACATAGTATAATTTATTTTATTTTAATGTAAAACTATAAGAAACAAAAGTTTACACTGCTTCAAATATATTAATTTTAAATTGTTTTTTATTTTACTATTATGTGCTCATAATTTGTAATATCTTATTGATGCTCCATGCACAATCAATAGCAGATCTTATTATATTTCCCTGTTCTTAATATTTCTCGTGTGATAGAATTAAAAACCCTATAAAATTAATGAATTTGTGAAATAATTTCAAATAGTTAATTTTACAATGAACATAGGCAGTAGAGCCTGGTTAAAGGCCAAGTGTTTACGCAGTTAAATCTTTACTATGATATGATTCTGAATCTTAATAGAGAAGAATAATTCTTTGTTCAGATGTATTTTCAAAAATAAATATTTCAAAATTTCTGGGTCAAGTTTATAACATACTTTTTCATGTTTCCACTAATATTTTACTCATTCATTTAAAAATGTGTATGGTTGGCATCTATTCATTGCACCATTTGAATATATTTTAATAAGAAACAGAAGTTCTGGAAGAAATTGAACATCTCTTCTAAACAGTTTCCAAAATAAGAATCTCTTATATTTGCCAGTACTGGAGATAAACAAGTGCTTTAGTATTATGGTACATTCCCAAATTTACCCTAAGTGTCTTTGCTGTCGTTCCATTCAGTACTCTCACATGTATAATGCTCTTTAGCTATTTAGCTCTTTACATGAGAACGAGTAGAAGGTAAAATTAATACCTTTAATAGAGGGAACACCCACACAAATTTATACAAAACACATGACAATCCCAATAACATCCTGTGGCAGAAAAACATTGCTTAGAATGTGTAACTTTGGTACCTAAGGCAAGTATTCTCTCCCTTTTCTATCATATTTGATACCAAAATTAATTTGTCTAACAACTGCAAAACAGTGTCCAGATAAGACTATGAAGTTATACACTTCCTCTAAACGTCAGTGTGTTTGTGATGTACATATCAATGCCACTCAATGGAGAATTAATGGTTGTTAATTTTTACTTCAAATATACAGGGAAGGAAAAAAATTAAGAACCTTATTTATATTCCTGATAAAAGTATGACTTACACTATGCATGAGGAGAAATATGGGAGTCTTGTCAACTGAAATCTGTGCATTTCAATTTGTGAACTGCAGTTCTAGAGCTAGACACAATTACGTTAAATTTCCTTCAAGGACAACTTACTGATTGATAGGGGAGAGTGTGAATGATGACTTTAAGATAGTGGAGAGTTGGAATGTTGTAAATTCTGAGCCAAATTATCTTGTTCTATCATTAGTTCTCTTAGAAGACATTCAATACACTTCCTTTGTGCCTGATTTAATATTATGAATATCAAATAAAATCTTTTTGAACTTATTAATATAACATAATGCTAGCTATGTTGTATGTGTATTTGTATTGAAAATAATTTTCAAGGAATTTTGTGCTAGTAATAATGGCATTTCCTACAAGGGTTTATATTTGTTATGTTTTGCTGCTATAATAAGATATTATGACCATATTATGGAAAAACAGATAATCATTGAGGAGATATGAGAATTGGCATAAGGCACAGGAAAATGAGAGATCACATCTTAAGCTGCAAACACAAAGCAGAGTATGTGAGCTAGAAGTGAGATGAGGCTTTGAACTTTTAAAACCTGCCACCATTGGTGTACTCCTTCAGGGAGGTTATACTCCATTCTCAGCGGTTAAGAGTACCGTCTGCTCTTCCAGAGGACCCGGGTTCAATTCCCAGCACCCACATGGCAGTTAACAACTGTCTGTAGTTCCAGTTCCAGGCAAACACCAAGGCAAATAAATAAATAAAGTTAAAAAAAAAAAAAAAGACGCTACTGACTGGGGTCAATTGCTCAAAAAGCTAAGCCTATGGAATAGATTTTTCCTTCAAACCACCACATTCCTCTCACAGGCCTCCATAAGTTTATGGTCATATAATAGTATCAAATGCATTTAGTCTGACATACCCAAACCCTATCATATTTAAATATTTCATTGGTGTTTAAAATCTAAGTTACTTTCTGATATTCAAGGTAGTTTTTAAATTGTGAGTACTAAAGCAAATTGCATACTCCCAACATACTGTGGCACACTACAGATATTTTAATTCCAAAAGAGAGGACTAGAGACTTAGTAGAAAATGTTGCAGCAAAGGAAGTGTTAATTGAACTCAATGAAAAAGTACAAAATCCTATAGCTCCATGTTCAGGGCTTGGAACATTAATTCCTATAGGTTTCCATGACTATGTCCCTATAATTCCTGCAACTTACATTTTTCTATTGGGATGGTTTCCATTGCCTATGTCCAGATCTCCTAGATGAACAGTGAGAAATAATGTGCTATTCAAATAGAAGTCAAGCAATATTTTTCAGATACAGCTTAAGTTATTCTTCAGTCAAAACAATTTAGAACTTTGCATCTGAAACTGTCTAATGACAAAAATCATTTTTTAAGTTTTATTTTAAAAGTGGTTTTCTGATACCCACCACCATTCTTCCTCCCTCATCATCATCCCTCACCCCATCACCCCTGTGCATTCCCCAGGGAGGGCAGGGAATCCTAAAGTAAGTCACCTCAGTCTGGCATATGCAATTGAGGTAGGTCCGAGTCCCTCACTCCAGAAGGAAGGCTGAATGAGTTGTTCCTCTGCAGGAAATAGACTCTGAGGTGTCAGTTGATGCACCAGAAGTAAACTCTGTTCTTACTGCATGAGTCTCCACAAACTGCCCACACCATTCCACTGTCATCTACATTTGGCAGGTTTAGCTCCTTTCCTGAAGGTTCCTGAGGTGCTATTTTAGAGTCAGTGAGCTCCCTATAACTTAGTTCAGCCTTCTCTGAGTCTCCCCCTCATGATCCTGATCCCCTTGCTCATAAATTCTCTCCTCTCTCTCTTTAGCTGGACCAGGAGCTCAACATTTCTTACTAATAAAATTTAAAAGGGCCATGAGAATATATCTTCTGTGTCATACTTTAGGGCTGGAGAAATAGTTTGGGACTTGAGAGCATTCACTTCTCTTGCAAAGGACTTGGGTTCTGGTTTTAATTCCCAGTACCCATGGTATAGCTCACAATCTTCTGTAAACATAGTTCCTATGGATCCAACAACTTGACTTTCTAGGTCTTCCATATATATGCAGTATACCTACATGCACTCAGGTACATAACATATACATGCAAAAAAATTAAATTTGAAAAAGCAGTAGAATTTAGATAATTTCTTTTTATAGTAAAGGAATTAGTTTCCAAAGTAACTAGTGTAAGATTTTTCAGGAGTAACACAATTTTAATTAAAAATATATATTTCATGAGCATTCATAAAATCTTCATTAAACTAAAGACTTAAGCTTTAATTAATCATTGGAAAAGAGATTTTTAGTACTATTAGCCTGAGAGATGTGCTTGTCTGGAGTTATAGGATAAGACGTCTAAATACATGTAAAAGACTAGAGGAGGTCTCTCTTATTGATAATGACTCTGGAAAATATAAAATAAAATTTTGTGTCTTTATTTCTTTAGACTTTTGGGAAGACAGATAGAAATTGTTAGAGATTGCAGGTGACATGAGTATGTTTATTTGTGCATATTGTCCATATTACAAAAAATTTAACTTTCCTAAAATTTGGAATAAAATAAAAAAGTTATTAATAAAAAATTCTGCAGATCTTTTCTTTAAATCCTCTGCATGAATGCAATGATTTCTATAATATTATTCCTTGGTAATTGTTTAAAACAATGGCAGATTAGATTTCATTTACTAATTTAGACATTTTTTCCTGTTCCATCTTTTCAATTTTAAATATTAGCTGATATCTATACTTGATCAACTCAAATGAAGCAGATGTTAGACAAGGTTAAACATGGTAAAACTATGAAAACTATGTCTACATTTGCAAGCAAGCAAATGAGAAATGATTTGTTCCTCCAGCATCTGCTGTGGAAAATTTCAGCCTATACTGACCAGCACATGCAGTCTGTGGACAGGACTTCTGAGATGATTAGGGGATAGTGCATTCCATATAAATCATTAAGGATGCTACAGTATACTATGTATTTTCCTGTTAGATGTTATTCAAAGGCAGTGGGCAGGGAAAGGGACCTGAGACTTAAATGCACATACAAAACTCTAATGTTAATTGAATTTTTGATTTGGAGATTAAGAAGTTATAGCTTGAAGATTCTCTCTCTCTCTCTCTCTCTCTCTCTCTCTCTCTCTCTCTCTCTCTCTCTCACACACACACACACACACACACACACAGACCCAAGACTTGTTTATTATTAAGCATAAGTCTCATGTAAGAAAAAGAAATATAATAATTTATTTCTGAAAAGTTTTTTAATGTCTTCACTGTACTGTTGACCTGCTGAAACTGAGTCAAGAGAAACAGTATCTCATGTGGTTGAATTAATTGTTTTGCCCAACTCTGCAGCTGATTTATTTGAATAAGTTAAGAAATTTATATGAAACTTTAAACAAATACATTTTTGGATAAGAAAATATAAAATTGTTCTTATTGTTTAGTAAATATCAATGATTGCATCTCCATTACCAGCTCCAACATGTTATATTTCTCTATGAAGTTAATCAATTTTCTAGTTTAATATTTTCCTCTCCCAAAATTGTGAGAGGTAAGCCTCACATTCAAAGATCAATGTCTGGGATGCTGTGTTACTTCTGGCAAAAACCAAACTGATTGTTTTGGTATCTCTTTATACATCCTGCCATTTTTCTGAAAGGCTGATATTTGAGTAACTTTTAAGGGTATTTATACAATATACTTTACAATACTAAGTAAAGATGCATAATTTATTTTGGTATTTAGTACATTTAGGAAAATAATCAGAAAGTTTGAGAAAAGCATATACTATGTTAGTATCCTAAAAGCCTACTTATATAAATTCTTCTGACTTCTAATGTCAAGTGTATTTCACTAGCTTCTTACTCTATTATTTTCTACTAATATTTATGATATATCTTTATGTGGTATAAGGTCAATAATCTAGAAATAGTGACAATATACAAAAGTTATGTTGCATGAATCCTAACTGGCATTAATGAAAATCCAGAGTCAGAATTTTGGTTAAATGCTTAAAGATCAGAGAATTAGAGGAACAAGACACTAGAGAAACTTCTTACCACTACTGAATCCTCAGACCAAATGTGTTAGATTCTGTTTCCACAAATTTTCAAAATGGACACCTCTGAGTTCTTAGCCAAAAAGATTGTTCTTAGCCAAAAAGAGGGCTTCCTCTCTCTTCCAGCCTTATATTTTTTTCTTTACTCAGCCTTTGCATTTCTTGTCTCAACCTTCCTAGTGCTTAGATTAAAGGCATATGTGTTTTCCAGTACTGCAAGCAAAGGCATGAGATACCAAGTACTTGGATTAAAGGTGTATGTTACCAGAGCCTGTTTTCCCTTTTAAACCGAATTAATTTCCAGTAGTTAAGGATTGCCTTGACCTTACAGAAATCCAGAGCGATCTCTGCCTCTAGTCCCAAGTGCTAGGATTAAGGTGTGTGCCACCACTACCTGACTTCTATGCTAATTCTGTACATAACTCTGTTCTCTGATCTTCAGCAATTTTTATTTTTTAGAGTCAAAAATAAAGATAATAACTATGAAACAGTGACAATATACCAAAAATATCTCAAGCAGAGTCAGAAATTATAGTGCAATATAATAAAAAATAATCTTTATTTGCATCAACACAGAAAAGCATCTTTAAAAGAAATAGAACATATATAATGTATATCAAAAATAATTTTCTGTTTAGGACACTATATAACAATATCTTAATCAGAAGTATGAACACATATAAAATATAACCAAGGTTATTTTGAACTTGTTTCAATATACAAGAATCCATATCAATGGAAATTATTTTAAACTAATAATGTACCTTTTAATCCTATCAAGCCTATCCTCCTCTTTCCCATTCCAAGACAGATCTCTGAGTGTAATTTCTCTGGTTCTTTCCCCAACTCTATCACAACTTATTACCAACTCCCTACATATGACAATTACCCATAACGCTGGGAAAACAAAAACAATCTTATACTAGAGGAACATCAGACTACACAGGCTGTTAGCAACCTGGTAATAGTCAGTTCCTCAGATCACGTTACAGAAAGTCCCACAAATATGTACATGCTTTTTATTTGCTGAACACAGGTGCTTGATCACTGAAAAGCTAGCTACCACATGACACATCCTGAAAATTCTTATGGCATGTTCTCTGCTCATACAAAACAGATTCATGAACTGACTCTAATTCCTACACTCTGGACAGATAATTGTGTCAATGCTAAGAAGTAAGGAAGACATGTAGCTTTCTATTTAAGAGGAAACAACAACCTTTCAGTTCAGTATTTCTCTGGGACAGAGTGGGTCATTGTGGTGATCTATTGTACATTTAATAAAATCAGCCTGGAATATCTGAGAACAGAATCATCCTCAGTCAAACCATGAAAGTCAGAGAGTGGTTACTCATGCCTTTAATTGCATCACTCATGAGACAGAGATGTTTCTGTATTTCTGTGAGTTCAAGGCCTAAAAACTACAGTAGTAGGTCACACCTTCAACTCTAACTCTAGGATTATAATGCAGAATTGAACCAAGAAGTGAAACAAATGGTTGGGGAAACTGGTTAAGGCAGGAGGAGGCAGAGATTCAGGCATTCTGTAGAAGCTATCAGCCAGAACTCTTGAAGATAGCATTTACCCTGTTTGACCTGAGAACCTGGCTGGGTGAGAATTGATTGTGATCTCTTTCTTCTCTCGGATATTCCAGTTTTTTTTTTTTTTCCGCAATATCTGGCTCAGGGTTTTCACTATGAACTAACTAGAATTTGTGCAATAGATCATGATACAAATGACACTTTCCTGGGTTGAATATCAGATATTCTGCATATCAGACATTTTCTGATTCACACAAGTAGAAAAATAGACCACTCATTTCTCCAAATATGTATGAAAAGAGCCACACACAAAGTGTCACAAAAAAGGACATAGGTGATCATGGTTTGCAAGGCTTTGATGTGGATGTTGGCACAGGCTTTTTTGTATGTTTGAGTATGCTGCTTCGTTTTCCTGTGATGTTTACACAGGGAAAGATGAACAGAAAAAGAGTTAACTGGAAAGTGTGAAGGGTATGGAAGTGAAAATAACATGATTATTTATTAAAATGACCATGTAAAATTCTGTGAAGCTATTTGAAGAGAAATCACAGCCAATGTTCTTTGTAGTCACATATATGGGCATCAATGTATGAATTAATTACTAGAATGTTTAGAAACTCAGGACTAGGGATCAAAGTCCCTGAAACCACCTGGATATCTCACATCTTGAAGTAAACAAAAATAGTTAGAAAAGATGGCTATTTTGAGAAAATAAACGAGGCTGAGGCATGCAACAAGGGACATGCTAAAATGTTTGCTAAAATTACTCAGTTTTAACACTTTTCCATTTTCTACCATGTATAGATGCTGAAATAACAGTGAGACCTCTCAAAGAAGGGCAATTCTGGAAAAAGCCACAGCTGTGAGTATTTGATTCATTGCAGAGATTTTTATTCTCTTGACTCAGTCCATGCAGTTCTCCAGAGCTATGAATCCATTTATTTCTACAATTAAAATGAATATGTGTGTTCTGTATGATACCATCCATTGCATTTAAGGAAAGTTATAATTCTTAAGGTCACTGTAGGAAATTTGAAGGCCTATATGCTAGTCTTGAATTCTTAAACATACTCACTTTTAGAAATACTCTATGCAGTAGCAAATAGTGAGATTTCACAATATTAGACTCATATCACATCTCTCTGTCAGAGTGTCTATTTTCTACCATTAAGTTTAATGAAACTCCTTCCGGAATATATTTCCTAGACCAATGGTGTGGAGTATTTTCCAGTGAATTCTAAATGAAATATAAATTGTGTGAAGTTGGAAATAAATACATATTATTTGTACTGCTTCCCTGATTTTGACTTGATAATATATAATCTGGATACTATAGTTATGAAGAAGTAACTTCACAAATTCTATCATGCAGAAAGCAACTAAAAACCAAACTTATGTAAGGAAATTTCTCATACTGGGGGTGGCAGAACATTGAACACTGGTGCTTTGTATGAGCTCTTGAAACAGATACCTGTATTTGTCTGAAAATATCATAGATGTTAAAATTCATCTAAATTCTAGCACTAAGGTGATAATCCTACATGTATATTATTTCACACAGCTTTTGAGTCATATGCACAAATACCTACAAACTATGAATTTTGGGGATAACAATCACCTGCTTCACATTCAAAAAGTTCCACATACTCTCACCTTTTTGCACATCCAGCCCATGCATGATCCTGTAATAGTTGGTCTTACATGCATAAAATCAACTCAGAATTAATGTAAAATTCAGCAAAATTGAAAATTACAAAACTTAACAATTGCATGTAGACTGATACAAGCATTTCTCTTGTCTTATGTAACAGTCACTGAAAAGAAATGAGATTATTTATTCAGCAGGATTTATCTTCATTCTCCACCTTACCCTTGCCGACTTGATTTCTGCATTAGTGCCTGTTTTCATTAAATAAGACATAATGTTCTATACCTTCCTCCAAAATATGTCAGACTTAAACAATACCTATCTACAAATCTGGCCCTTCACAAAGCATTAGAGTGAAAACTCCAACCTAAGCATCCCAAATACACCCATGAAACCACAAACAATAGATAATCCCACAGAAGAAAAGCCAAAAGAAAGGAAATATATACAAGCTAACACCAAAAATAAGAGGAAATATCAATCAGTGGTCACTAGTAATCTTTAATATCAAAAGACTCAATTCACCTATAAAAAGAAACACACTAACACCATGGATACAAAAACAGAAGCCATCCTTCGGCTATATACAAGAAGCACACCTCAACCTTAAAAAAAAAAAAAAAAAAAAAAACCAGGTCCAGAAGGTTTCAGCGCAGAATTCTAACAGACATTAAAAGAATAACTAATACCAGTACTCCTCAATGTGTTTCACACAATAGGAACTGAAATATTGCCAAACTCTATTTATGAGGCCACAATTACCCTAATACCCAAGCCACTCAAAGATGCAAGAAAGAAAGAGAATTACAGACTAATTCCCAGAATATTGATGCTAAAATTCTCAACAAAATGCTGGCAAACTGTATACAATAGCATATAAAAACTATCATCCACCACGATCAAGTAGACTTCATCCCAGAAATGCAGAGATGGTTCAACAAATGAAAAACCATAAATGTCATCCATCATATAAACAAACTGAAGGAAAAGATGTTAGTTTCCTGTGTGAAAGCAAATATACACTATCAGGGCACACTCAAGAGTTTATTTAGGAGAGAATTCCCAGGCAGGGGCAGAAGCACAGGAGCGGGACAGAAGTCAGGGGATAGAGAGAGAAAGACCAGAGCATGCGCACACAGTCTCTTTTAAGGGAAAGGGCATGTACGAACAGGCATCATGGGTCCAGGGCGGTGCTTCTGTATGCAATGCCACAGTGTTTATGCAGCCATGCCCAGGGGCGTGCCTCCGACAAGGTGCATCCCACCTGAGCCGAGTTGGCTCAGCTACATGGAATGTCAGGAATCTTTACAAAAAAACCACATGGTCATATCCTTAGATGCTGAAAAAGCCTTTGACAAAGATTCAACACTCCTTTATGATAAAAGTCCTGGAGAGATCAGGAATACAGGAAAAATATCTAAATAAATATAAAGGTGATTTAAAAGAAGTGGAGAGCCAACATCCTACATAATGGAGAAAAACTCAAAGCAATCCCACTAAAATTAGAAACTAGACAAGTATTTCCTCTCTCCCCTTATATATTCAATATAGTTCCCAAAGTTTTAGCTAAAGCAATAAGAGAACAAAAGAAAATTAAAGGGTTACAAATTGGAAAAGACGAAATAAAACTATCTCTATTTGGAGATAATAAGATTGTATACATAGGTGATCCACCAAATTCTACCAGTAAACTTCTGCAGCTGATAAACATCTTCAGCAATGTAGCAAGATGCAAGATTAACTCAAAGAAATCACTTGACCTCCTATATACTAAATATAGAAGGGCTGAAAAAGAAATAAGGAAAACACCATACTTTATAATAGCTGCAAACAGCATTAAATACCTTGGAGTATCTATAACCAAAGAAGTAACAGATCTATTTGACAACAATTTTAAATCACTGAAGAAAGAAATTGAAGAGGATATCAGAAAATGGAAAGATCTCTATATTCCTGGATAAGTAGCACCAACATAGTAAAAAATAACAATTCTACCAAAAGCAATCTACAGATTCAATGCACTTCCCATAAAAATCCCAACACAATTTTTTACAGACATTGAAAAAACAATACTAAATCTTATTTGGAATAACAGGAAAGCCAGGATTACCAAAACAATTTTGCGCAACAAAAGAACCCCAGGAGGCATCACCATTCCCGTCATTATACTCTACAGCTACAGTAATAAAAACAGCCTAGTATTGGCATAAAAACAGACTTGTGGATCAATGGAATAGAATTCAAAATCCTGAAATTAACCAAAAACCTATGAACACCTGATCTTTGACAAAGCAGCCCAAAATATTCAATGGAAAAAGGATAGAATCTTTAACAAATGGTGTTGGCATAGCGGGATGGCAGTGCATAGAAAACTGAAAATAGATGCAAGCCTATCACCCTGCACAAAACTCAAATCCAAGTGGATCAAAGATCTCACAATGAACCCAGCCTGAATATGATAGAAAACAAAGTGGGAAACACCCTTCAACAAATTGGCACAGGTGACCACTTCCTAAATATAACGCCAGGAGGACAGACACTAAGAACAACAATCAATAAACTGAAATTGAGAAGCTTCTGTAAAGCCGAGGACACTGTCAATAGGACAAAATGACAGCCTACAAAATGGGAATATATTTTCACCAACTCTACAAATGACAGAGGACTGATCTCTAAAATATATGGAGAACTGAAGAAACTACAGCCCAAAACCTTGAATAACCCAATCAAAAAAAATGGAGTTCAGAACTAAAAAGGGAATTCTCAGCAAAAGAATTACAAATGGCTAAAAGGCACTTGAAAGAGTGCTCAAAGTCTTTAGCCATCATAGAAATGCAAATCAAAACAACTTTGAGATACTACCTTAGACCTGTCAGATTGGCTAAGGTAAAAGACACAGGTGACAGCCTATGCTGGAGAGGTTGTGAAGCAAGGGGAACACTCCTCCATTTTTGGTGGGAGTGTAAGCTTGTTCAGTCACTCTGGAATGCAGTATGGCGGTTTCTCAGAAAACTGGGAATCAATCTCCACAAAGATCCAGCAATACCACTACTGGGCATATATCCTAAATATGTACATTCTCATTCTAAAGGCATTAGTTCAACTATGTTCATGGCAGCATTATTTGTAATAGCAAGAACCTGGAAACAACCTAGATGCCCCTCAACTGAACAATGGATTAACAAACTGTGATACATCTACACAATGGAGTACTACTCAGGAGTAAGAAAAACTGATATCCTAAAATTTGCTGGCAAATGGATGGATTTGGAGAATATCCTCCTGAGTTAGGTATCACAGACCCAGAAGGAAGTAGGGGATGTACTCACTCATTAGTGGACTCTAAACAAAAACTAAGCATGTCCAAGCTGCAAACCACAACCACTGAACAGTTTGGAGTCTAAAACACCTTGTACCAGCACCTTGGAGCCCATTCCCTCCAGAGGAACACCTGAACCAGTCTTGATGTTGGGGTGAGTAAAGTGAATCTGCCTGGAGTGAATGCTGAACTAAGCCATTTTGGGACCTTGGGACCTCTTGCTCTTGCTGGGGAGAAGATAAAGTGATGGGGAGAAGAAAGAGTGATTGGGAGGGGCGGGGGGGGGAAGGGAGTCTGAACAAGGGCATACAGGGATAAAAATATGACTTTATTCATAATAATAAAAAAGTTTGTAATATCCAGCTCATATTCTTTCATAAAAGATTGGAAAAGGAAAAGCATGAGCAGTAAAGTTATATTTTTTTCTCAAAGTGTCCCTCCTGTCTACCACGGTCTGTCTGTTGTGTGCCTCTCATGAAGACATTGGCAAATAGTAGGCTTTCTCCCGTGGACTGTAGCCAATTTTATGTTTTAAACATGTTTTTGTTCCACATATTTTAACTGTTGACATGAGAATGAAAGAGATTTATATAATTATAATTTATATAATTATAAAGATGAGATTGTGTGTATGAAGATCTGTGGGAAGGGCTCACAAGACTCCATCCCTAGCCAAGGAACGAAGGAAAGGGAAAGTGAGTTTTACCTGAGGTGTGGATTCTTGTAGGTAGCCACATGACAGTGAGTGGCTCCTCACCCTGCAGCACTAACTGTACACAGAGTGCAGTTAGCAGAGGATCTAGCAGTTGAAGAGAGAATGGACATGCTCAAAATACATTGCACAAGTGTTTCATTCTTAAATAATAAATAAAACCTGCTTTAAAAATTGAAAAATATCTAACAAAGTAGACATCAAACTAAAATCAATTAAAAGAGACCAGGATGGACATTACTTATCTCCTGCCCTTGCTAGGAAGGAAATATGGAGATGGGGAGAAGGGATAGTGACTGGGAGGGGCAGGTGAGGGAGGGGAGTTTGAACAAGGGGATACATAGACAAAAAACAAAACTTATACATAATAAAAAGACAATAAAAATAAAAATAAAGAACAAATTAAAAAGAAAGCTAAAAAAACTTATGATTTCAATTTCAAATCTTTTATTAATTCCAAAACTGGAAATAATAATCTTACATACAGATGAAACCTTAAAAGTTAGCACAGTCAAGACAATATCATCTTTATTTCCTATCACCAAATACCTAAAATTTTCATATATTTCATGTGGTATTGAGTCTCTACTGCTTGTGGCAATCAAATATCAAGTCTATTCTAAATGTATTTGCTACATTCAGTAATGATGCATGCATGTATTATTGTAATAATTATCTTTTTGTGAGAAGCAAGAAAAGAAATCACAATGATATAAAATATGTCTTAAACATATACCTTTTATATAATTTAAAATTTAAGAGTGCACAAACAAACAAGAAAAAAAGCCAAGCATGCCCAAGAGGCAAACCACAACCACTGAACAGCTTGGGATCAGAGACAACCTGGACTGACCCTTCGGATCCCACTCCAACTATAGGAACACCTGACTCACTCTTGAGGGAGGGGGGACAAAACTGGATTTGCCAGGAGTGGAGACTGATCCAAGCATTATTGGGTCAGTGTGACCATAGGACTGTCTGCTCCCTGCCCAGGGATGGGATGGGGAGTTGCGGAGAACGAAAAATGACCTGATGTGGTGGGAAGGGGAAGGGACCTTGAATAAGGATATACAGGGATGGAAAAAAAATTCAGAGGGAAAGCTGAACACAAAGTAAATATATGTGTAGCAATCTTATTTGCATTATCACCCTTGATAAGTCATGCTTATGATTTTTAATCTTCTTTATACTTATTGTTAACTTCTCAGCATTTTAAATTCATTTTACTGTTTTTCTTGATAAATACAAAATAAATAAAGAAATAAAGAAAAAATATAAGAATCCTGTCTTCTTAAAATGTTGAAAGTTCAGATAATTAAATATAAACCTTAAGTTATAGATATGTATGACACAGCTTAAAATTTTAATATCCTGAAGTAACATAGTTTTTACATATTGAATAAACATGCATTACACATACTTCAAATAAATAAAAAATGATAAAGAACATGAATATATCTATCCTTTCAATACAGAAACAAAAAAATTCTATATATAAAATTAGAGTTTAAATGACTAGAGGCCTTTTATCTAAATATAGGTATATGCTATTGTAACACTTTTTAATTATTTTCATAAACATCATATACCTACATTCATGCAAACTTTTTAATGTAATTACCATAATTAAAATCTAATGTAAACATCTTTAGAAATTAGTCAAATACCAGTGTTCTGTAAATACATTGGCAGAAGATATAAAAAGACACATTCATTGAGTTTGATTTCTGCAAAAAGTCACAAAATGTCCATTACTGATCAATTAATAAAAAAAATGTTTCATTATTTCAGACACTAACTGTACTCCTTTGCAGAGTGGTACTCTGGCTTCTTGCTTCCAAATTAGGACAAATGCGTGGGTTAGAGGGTGAACACTTCTAGGAATCTGTCTTCATGCTTAATTTTCTTCTAGCTACCTGTCTTCATGCTTAATTTTCTTCTAGCTACCATTTCATTTAGATGCTTAAGGGATCTCCCAACAGACATACATCAGACACAATTTGCATGGCATTTAACCAGATTAAAACAACAAATTCAAGACCTTTTCATGAATGTTGATGCTGAAATCTGATCATAGAATCTATCTGTGTCTCCTAGCTCAGAGAATAAAACACTGGTCAGAGACATTGTATTTGTCCACTATATAAAGATGCACTTGATCACAGGTTTTTTTCTTTGTTTTGTTACATTATGGGTTTTTTTGGCCCCTATCTTCTGAATGCTGGAATTAAAGGTGTACATAACCGTTGCTCATCTTGATCACTGTTTCAAATCAATGTTTTAATTTATACAAAGCATCTCTGAAAGTAACCAAGCAAGAATTTAAGGGTTTTGTTTGTTTGGTTTGGTTTTTTTCTCCAGATTTAGTCACTACAGGTCAGCAGTACTCCAAAGACAATCTAAATTTCCACAGGTAAATTCTCTCACTTTTTGGATGGGAATGGTAGATAGAAGAAAATTAAGCATGAAGACAGTAATATATAAATACATGTGATCTCTTAATCTAGCATACTAAGGCTCATCCAATTAACATTGGTATTGTGGATGTATATTAAAGTTTCTGCAGTCTTCTACTAGCTGTGATCAATATAAAGCATAAAATTGGGTTAGCACACTCCAGGAATGCTCAATGGTTTGGATAGAAGACATTATCCTCAAACTATTCAGAATTTTTATCCATAGATTATATAATAGATTAAAATTTTCAGCTGCAGGTGCTATAAGAAAATTTGATATCTCATTTGCTAGTTTGCAAATGAAGATATCCTCTTTGCAAGTTTTAAATTTGTATAGCATTTATTTCATTTGGGCTCATCAGTATGGATTATCTGACATTTGCAATCTGAAATGTGGAACATGTAGAAAAGGTCAGATGAAGCTTTCTGAAATTGACTTAAATGGTTTATTATTACCAAATATGTGGAGAGGATTAAAGATAATTATTCATTGAGCTTTGTAACAATAACTTCCTTTATTTTTTATCAGAATCTCCAGATTACAATCTTTCACAGTTAAGATAATAAACCTTAAGTACAAAATAAAGCACACCTTACCTCTTAGGACCTTCCATGTGTTTGACTTCTTAGAAGTTCTAAAAAACAGACATAAATTTTTACCTTGTATTTTCAATAATTGTTCTCAGAGAACTTTTTTATTGTACTTGGGTTTCTTATCCCATGTCTCTCAGACTTACTCTGCTCAAAAGTCTTCTCCACGGACATTATTTAATGTTCAGCTATTTGATATTTTATGAAAGAGTATTTTATAGATACTCCTCAAGTTCATTGGTATTTTCATAAAAACTGTATTGTAAAAATATTAGATTAGTTAACTTAGAAACTAATTGTTTGTCTCTAAGAAGTGATAAATTAAATAAATTTTGATTTTGCATGCCATTTAGAAGTTTTGTTATGACTGAGAAATGATTTTTATGTGTATATACATGTATATATAATTATTTTTTTAAAAAATTCTCACACTCATTACTGTTCCCTCTCTTGTCCCTTTTACCAGTCCTCTCCCATCCTCTCCCCTCATTCCCCAGAGAAGGCAGGAATCATAAAGTGAGTCAATTTCATCTAGCATATTCAGCTGAGGGAAGACCAAGTTCCTTTTCCAAGCATCAAGACTGAGAAACGTATTTTCCCACTAGACATGTGCTTAGAGTAGCCAGTTCATAGACCCAGGATAGATTCTGATCTGATTGCAATGGATTCAGAAACTTCCCACACCTTTTGACTGACATCTACATTCAGAGATTTCAAATCATACATTCCATAAAGGTTCACCAGCTGTTATTTCAGAATGTGAGCTCACAACAGCACAAGACTGCCTAAGCCATGAGTATCTCAATCGTTATCCTGATCAGTCCATGGACTCTTTCCTCTCTTTCTCTTCAACTAAACCAGTAGTTCAGTCAGGTGTTTCGCTTTGGATATCTGCACCTCCCTCCATCAGCTGCTGGAAGAAGGTTCTATAGTATCAATTAGGGTGGGCAAGTATATGACAATAGGAAAGAACAGTTTAGGCACCTTCTCCACTAATGCTAAGTGTTCTAGCTGGGCTCATCTTATGGGTTATTAGATGCTCAGGTTTCTTTCTAATCCCACAATGCATCCCTTTATCAGGATATTCACTTCTTTTCTTCCCCTCTCTGTTGCTTTCCCCCCTGTTCTACCATCCCATTCTCTTCTCATATGCTTTCATCTAACATCTCCTTGCTCCCTCCCCATGGTCACAGTTTTATCAGAAGATCCTCTCTACTTTCCCATTCACAGAGGCATATATGGATGTTTCTCTTAATTTTCTCCTATTATCTACCCTCTCTTTCTCCTCTCCCTCTTCCTCTCTCTCTCTCTCCCTCTCTCTTCTCTCTTTCTTTTTCTCCCCCTCTCTCTGTATGTGTGTGTGTATTATAGCCTGATTATCCTTTGCTTTAAGTATACAATCCAATTATGAGTGAGTACATACCATGTCTGTTTTACTAGTCTGTGTTACCTTTTTCAGGATGATTCTCTGCAGATTCATCCACTTGCCTGCAAATTTCAGGATGCCATTTTTTTCTGTTGAGTAGTATTCCATTATGTAAAAATTTCAATTCATTCTTCAGTTGAAGAGCATCTAGGTTGTTTTCAGGTTCTGGCTATTATGAATAATGTTTCTACAAACACAGATGAGTTAATACCCTTGGAATCAAAATGTGCACCTTTTGGGTATATACCCAACAGTAGTATTGCTAAGAAAACACCATACAGATTTTTTAAAGTGATTGTAAAGGTTTACACTCCTACCAGCAGTGGAAGAGTGTTCCCCTAGCTCCACTTCTCCTCCAGCATAGGTTGTCTTTGGTGTTTTCATCTTAGTCATTCTGATAGGTGCAAGATGGTATCTCCCAGTTATTATGATTTGTATTTCTTTGAAGGCTAAGTATGTTGAGCAGTTCTTTAACTGTGTTTCAGCCATTTGAGGTTCTTCTTTTGAGAATTCCCTATTTTGCTCTGTAGATCATTTTCCAATTTGTTTTTCTGCTTTTTTGATCTTTAGTTTCTTGAGTGTGATAAGTTTCTGGCCTGGACTAGAAAAGTCCCAAAGAAACACACAGAAATTTACAATAATTTCATGCTCAGGCATATAACTTGCTAACACTTCACTCTTAATTTAACTCATGATTAGCCAAATGGCTTAGTACCATTTTTCAGAGCAGCATTCTGGCCTTTATTTCTGAGTCTGCTGACATCTCTGCTCTGTTCTTCCTCTTCCCAGAGTTTTCTTAGTGTAGTTGTTCTGCCCATAATTCTTGTCTGCCTTCTGGCCAATCAGTGTTTTATTAAATCAGTAGAAGAGACAAACAGCTACAATGTACAATAGTCTAATCCCACAGCATCCTCCCTTTTTATTTTTTTTAAAGCAAGAACCCCAAATCTAACTTCCTTTGTAGATTTTCTTTCATCATTATCTAAAACATTTTGCAACCAACACTGTAAACAAAGACAAACATCCATAATCCATTATTTGGGAATGTGGGCATAGCTCTGTAGGCTATTTTCTACTGATCTCAGACACTGGTAATCTTATGGGACACAAAGAAAAATTTAGGATAATGGACAAGTCTTTAGTGGAGTAGTCTGTAAGCCTGAATCATTTAAGCTAGTTTCATTGAAGTTGTTTAGGATGCAGAACTCAGAGGAAACTGCAACAGGGATGTTCTGAATTGCTGGATCATTTGGGCCATCTGTTTCTATTGGAGTTTTTTCAGGGGAGTCTTCCTTGATCAAACCTCCTTTTCTTTAACTATAAATAAATGAATAGCCTCTCATTTTTGGGGGAAATAAATACAAACCTTTTTTCCAAAGTAGCATATGTTTTGATTTCAATTTTAAAGTCAACTCATTTACCAGATATATAGGTTGGATTAATTCATCAGCATGTATGATGAAATACCTGTTAGCAGCTTTCACTACTTCATTTGAAGTCAAAAAAGACTTAAATACAAGACAATAACTTACAGTTTCCATATACTCTTTGTAATTTCCATTTCTTATATGGCATATTATTTTTATTACTATATTTCTTTTTAAGGACTTTATCCTTTTCCATTTTTCTTTTCTTTCTCAAGCCTACATATATTTTTAAACACTCTCTAAACCATTTAGCGGTTTTCTTTAAATCAGGCTTTACTGAATATTTCTTATCTTTTTCTGTTTCTGACCACAACTTCAATGTGACAAAATGTGACTAAGATTAAAGACTTGGCTAGGGTGGGTGGCTGCCTCCACCCAGCTCCCTCCTTTTCTTTCTGGTTTTTATCATACTTTAACTGTCCAGGTATGGCTAGCATTAAAGGCTTGGCTAGAGTGGCTGTCTCCACCTAGCTCCTTCTACTTCTTTCTGTTTCTCATCATTCCTTCCAAGGAGTATCTGCCAAGGTATGGCTAGGATTAAAGCCTGGGTAAAACAGCTGACTCCACCATGATCCACCCAGCTTCAATCCTCTCCACCCAGCTTCAGCAAGCTCTTAGTGTAGTAGAGCTTACTTTCAAAGCAGAGTTATTGGCAGGAATCATGTTTACCATTCCAAATCTGGGGAATTTTAGGGTCTACATTGCCACCAAGTAGAGCACCATTACTCACTGCTCATAAACTCCGTTTAAGTATTTATCAGCAGTGCCTCTGAAGAGACTCACAAGTATTGTACTACTAACACCAAATCAAGATGCAACTATTAAATGAGTAGTGCCTCTGCTTGCCAGTAGCAAACAGTGCTCTCCCAAGAAAGTGCTGTTACTAAGAAGTCATCTTTAACTCTTTTCCCTTTTTGTCCATATAAACAGAAACATTAAATCCATCATGCAGCTTGCTTTTTACATCAAGGCTCCTGTGAGACTTCAGGAACTGGCCTTGTTAAAGCATAAACTAAACTCTGAAAGCCTAAAATTTTGTAGCTTAAGCTCAAAACCAAGCCAGGAAACCTCTGTCGCATAATTTACTTGAGAGACATAACTCAGAAGATGTCCTTGGTTTCATTCCTATGCCCTAAGACTCCCTTTAAGATTTCTCAGGCTTTTTGTGGGTATATGTGGCTCACTTTGAAGTGTCATTTTTAGTATTTGTTTCTGGCCAAGCCTTTTTATCCTAGCCACAAGGTTTAGACCTATTCATAGCCCCACTGCCACTTTGCACCAAATAATCACACAAAGGCTTGTATTAATTACATTCTGCTTGACATATGGGTCAGGTATATTGCTTATTAGCACTTTGATCTTAACTAAACCCATTATTCTTATCTTGTTTAGCCTCATGGCTTGGTACCTTTCTCAGAACAACATTCTGGCTTTCTTTGTGATGTTGATCTACTGTCTCTTTCTTCCTCTTCCTAAAGTTTTCTTAGTCTGGTAGCCCAACCCATGCTTCCTGACTGCCTTCTGGCCAATCAACCTTTTATTCAACCAGTAGGAGAAACAATTATCTACATTGTACAAGAGTGTACTCAACACAGCAGTTGAGTTTTTTTTATATATTTTAGAGATCTGCTCTATGTCAGATGTAGGGTTAGTGAAGATCTTTTCCTATTATGCAAGCTGTCCTTTTGTCTTACTGAACATATTCTTTGCCTTACAAAAGCTCCACAGTTTCAGATATTCCATTTATTGATGGTTACACTCACTGGCTGTGCTACTGGTGTTATATTTAGAAAGTACTCACCTGTGCCAACGTGTTAAGGATATTTATCACTTTTTTTTCAGGTTTAGGGTAACTGAGTTTATGTTGAGGTATTTGACCCACTTAGGTTTGAGATTTTTCAGAGTGATAGATAGGGATCTATTTGCATTTTTCTATATACTACCATCCAGTTATGCCAGCACCATTTGTGAAAGATGCTGTCTTTTTTTTTTCCATTGAGTATTTTGGACCTCTTTGTCAAAGATCAAGTGTTCATAGATATTCAGCTTAAGGTCAGCATTGATACACAAGTCTATTTTTATGCAGGTCCCAAACGGTTTTTATTACTATAGCCCTACAGTATAGTTGAAGTCAGGAATGGTGATGGTTTCTAAAGTTCTATTATTCAATATGATTGTTTTGGCAATCCTGAGTTTCTTGTTATTCCATATGAAGATGAGTATGGTTCTTTCAAGATCTGTAAAACCTTGTGTTGGAATTTTTTTCTTATGAATAAAGTTGCATATTTTTATCCATGTATTCCCTTCTTCAAAGTCCCTTCCCCCTCTCAACCCTCCCAGTCTTTTCCCCATCTCCTGATCTCCTCCCCAGCAAGGACAAGAGGTCCCAAGGTCTGAAGGAGGCTTAGTTCAGCATCCCCTCCAGGCAAATCTGCTTTCTTCATCCCATCATAGAGACTGGGTCAGGTGCCTGAATGAAATCCTACTGAGCTGTGTCAGCAAAACAATAATTTTATGAAGACAGTTTCTCCACATTGGAAATTTTCATTCTTGCATGATTGTTATTATACATGAAGTATTTAAGGCATGTTACAATTATTTAAAAATAATAGAGACAGCATTTTATAAAATATTCATCAGCAACTTTTGAAATTGAGGGGTTTTTTTATAGATAGTGAATGGTACCGTATAGAGCACACTTACATTCATAATTGTAGAAGTCATAATAGTATGCTTTAGAAATGAATTCATAGATCCAATTATTTACATGAACTAAGTCAATAGAAGAAAGATCTATGGAGTGGATTAGATCTTAATTGTTTTGGCCATCTCCAGAATTGAGAATTGATGTTCAGTATTCATAATTATATTAATAACTTTAACATTTTAAGATTTATTTTTTCAGATTTATTGATGTTTGGAAAGGGTCACTGCTAAGAGTGATGGCCACTGAGACATAGACAACTTTAAGAAAGATTTCATTTGACTAATAGATTCAATCTTGTCTATGATTGGCTTGCTCCATTGCTTTGGTTGCAAGATAGGACAAACTATGAGTGTATGAAGAATACAAGGCAAGAGGAAGCCACATTCTTCTTAGTAACCAGGAATTAGAAAGAGACAGAAAGGAACTGGAGACAAGATATATGTACACATGCTCCTATCATCTTACTTGTTCCAAGCAATCAGTATCCACCGTCCATAGTGTCTCTTACTTTCTAATTTTATATATATTAGATATATAAAAATCTATATATTTATAAGATGATTGAATCCTTAATTAGATTAGAGCCTTTATGACAAATTACTATACACAAACCTATAAACTTGAATCCAATCTTTCTTTTTTTCTTTTTTTATTATGAATAAAGTCATATTTTTTATTCATGCATACCTCTGTTCAAACTTACAGAAGATTTTTAAAAAGTAAGGTCTAATGCTCATAAAAATATTTCTAGTCAAGTTCAGAGAGATAATATAGATCTCACAAAGTATTGACTAAGGAAACAGAGGATGTTCATGGGATAATAGGACTTGCATAAGCTAGTGTCAACTTGTCTATCCCTTGTTGACTCAAGTGTACCCATGATCTTTAATAGTATCTGATTTTATGAGCATAAAACTGTCACAAATACTCTGGCTCTTGTAATTAGAAGAAGCTTTAATTTAATGTAATACTCAGACATAGAGTTATTTTCTGTTGAAGAAGTGGCCCAAACTAACCTAGGAAGTAGTCATCATCTCTTCTCCCATGAGCCATGTCTAAGCATGTACAATGTCAATGTTCCAGAATTCATTTAAGTATTGCTACCTTCTGGTCCTCTGTATTGCCTTCATGCCAGGAAATAGCCTATAACTTTGACTTTCCTTTTCCTTTAATTTATTGAAAGTACATCAGTCCTTAATGAAGTGTGTTTTATAAGCTCACAGGCCCATTTTCCCTTAGAAAATTCTGAGATATCAGTCTATTCACATCTCTCTGATTTTATTTGATAAGTTCAAAGGTAGTAACTTTTATTAAGGCAATTATTATTTATTCTATGATACATTGTTGAAAAAAAGTGGTTGATAGCTAATAAAAAAAATTCAGTCATTCTTCTTCAGGATTACAGGAAATAGACTCAACTAATACATTGTACAGTAAAATAGCTTAGGGTAAGGCATACTCCAAAATTTCTGTTTTACCGGCAGTAAGGGAGAGGTCATAGTCTATTGTTATCAAAGAAAAAAACTAAATGTGTTTAGAAAGCTGTGAACTTTTTGTACCCTCATTAAATTAGGTCATCTGGGTTCATATTGAATGAATGATAATAATCATGTATTTATATTGCTCCATGTAGGTACAGAAAATGTGTGAGATTAAGATTATTATTACAGATGTACAGATTTAAATAGAGAAAAACCTAAAAGTTTGTAATTATGTGAATTTATTTCGTCAGCATATGAAACATGAGCATATAAATGAAATGTGGTACTTTCTAAATATGTGAACTAAAATTTACAAAAAAAATGAGTAAAAATGTGAAAATCTCTGTAGAAGAAACTTGTCACTTTGCTTTTGTGATAAAGTATTTGTCACTCTCATCTTATCTGGAAGATCATCTTTCTCCAGAAGCTGTTGTTCAGGTAGAATGTAAAGTATGTTAAACACAACATAAAGTACAAAAACAGGTACATCAAGGGTATGCACAGTCCCTTAGATTTATAAGTCTGTCTCTTTGCTACATTTGTAAGATCAAAAATACATGGCTAATTACATTTTTTTTCCTATTTTGCCTTTCCTCTTTCTTACATGGAAGAAGCCAAGCCAGAGAACTTTTCAATTTCTATGATTATACTACAATTATGCTTCTGAAATTTCCAAAATATATTTTATACTCACCTATGATACTTTCTACTTTATGTTGAATTCTTTATTCAATGTTCATTCATAGATCACAAAGTATGTGAACTTTACTCATAACCATACCTTTTATGATATCACATGAAGCTGATCATGTATCTTGGCAGATATTCCTGAATTGTTTCATTATTTCTTTGTTTTCTCTTCAGCTGTTTCAGAACAATGACATTATGGTGTTTATTCTATATTCAAGCAGAGACGATAACATCAGTTGTTAGTTGATTATAAAATCAATAATGGCAGAATATAAAGAAAGGTAGACAAAAATCTCAATGCCTTTGAAGATCACAAGTAGTTTGTTTGATTGAGTGAAGAACCAGAAGTGGGCGAGCAACACTTTTACTGTATGCGTAAGCCTTCTCAACCTATTGACTGCTTCACAAGTGTCAGATAGATTTGTACTAGTTTTATATGCAAAAGAAATATTTATCTAAGTCATTGAATCACTATATATAGTATTCTTTTTTCACTTGAAGCTGGTTTTATACATCACAGCTGTCTTTATCCTACAAATAAGTTGGATAAATAATAAAGCTTGAGTAATCTGTCATATTGAAATGAAAATTATTTAAATAGAAATAAATGTGATATGTTTGTGCTTTGTCAGAGTTTGATGAATTATTTTTATTATTAAATATTTAAAGACTAGTACTCTATATCAAGGTATCAGAAAATTCATAGTTTGGACAATCTAAAAATATATCTCCCTGCAGTCCTAACTTCAAGTGTTGAAATATAATTACTTAAGAAATAACTTATGCTGGTTTGTATTTTGGTTTTCTCCTTCATGACTTAGGTTTTTTGAATGATCCTTTTCCAGAACTCATGTTATCAGATTAAAATATGGAAGGCAAATCTATGAAGCTAATGCAAATAAATGTATATAAATGTGCATGTTAACATATGAAACCAGCATGTCCTTCCTCACTAGTCAAAAAGACTCTGGGCTGCTATGGAACAAAGCATCTGGATGAAACTCAGTTTGACTTAGAAAAATCAATGCTTTCATGAAGCCAACAGCATATTTGTTTGTTTATTATTGTATGTGCAGCTCAGAATGAGAGAATATGTTGTATATTTTTTAAAAAATTTAGAGATCTAACATTTAAAATGATTGCATTAACACTTATTCTTCAGTGACTTTGGAAGCAGGACATTCTCTAAAAGACAATGGGTGCTGCTTTACCAGTGATGTCTACAACAATATTCAGTGTGGAGTTCATAACTGGTACTTTGGGGAATGGATTTATAGCAATGGTTACCATCAAGGACTTGGTCAAGAGAAGAATGATCTCTACAGTGGATCAGATCCTCACTGCTCTAGCCATCTCCAGACTCACTGTGCTGTGGTCACTGTACATAATGCAATCAATAATTTCAATGTACCCAGATGCAGAAAGTTCTGTTCAAAATATAAGACTAAGCAATCATATCTGGATAATTTCTAACCACTTTAGCATCTGGCTGGCCACCATCCTCAGCATCATTTATTTTTTCAAGATAACCAACTTTTCTAACTCTATTTTTCTCTACTTAAGGTGGAGATTTAAAAAGGTGATTTTAGTGGCACTGCTGGTATCTTTGCTCCTCTTGTTTGTTAACATTTTAGTGACAAACGCTAACATAAATAAGTGGATGGAGGACATTAAAGCAAATGTATCTTATAGCATCAAATTAAAGAATGTTTTACAGACAACACGACTTCTTGTATTAATAAATACTATGTTCACATTAATACCCTTCACTGGGTCCATGACTATGTGTTTTCTGCTCATCTACTCCCTGTGGAAACATCTGAAGAAGGTAAAGCACATTGCCACAAGTTCCCGAGATGCCAGCAGCACAGCTCACATCAAAACCTTAAAAACTGTGGTTGCCTTCCTCGTGCTGTATATCATTTTTACTTTTTCTATTTTTGTTCAACTATGGAGCTATGAGTTTGAAGAGAAATTTTTTTTCCAGTGTTTTTGTCCTCTTGGTATAATTGCTTTTCCATCACTTCATTCATTTGTCCTGATTATGGGAAACAGGAAGCTGAGGCAGACCTCTCTTTTGGTACTGTCACTGTTAAGGTACAAGATCCAAGACTGTGGAATCTTGAGTCCCTGATACACTAGGGGGGATAATTTTTCCTAATTTCAATGATGATTAATTTATAATAAATTATTCTCAATTTTCAATGTACACATTTCAAATTTACTTGCACTCTGTAAGAAATAAGAACTGTACAATCAGAAAATTATGAGAAGAATAGAAATATGAAGTATCTATCTACATGTAAGAATACTTAGGCATTAGAATTTCAATGGTGGTAAATTATTTGATGTTTTAAAATGATTAATTCATAATATAAAAAATCAGCTGTTATCTAATGAAATACCTCAGTATGTCATTTTTAAATGTTTAAACATGAACACTTGAGGCCAGCTCCCTGCCCCCAACTAAGTGCAAGGCACACTTCAACACTTAGGGAACAAACATAGGCAACTCATGAGAATAACTGATCAGTCTAGTGAAATATCAAATTCTAGATTTAAATAAGAGACTCTATATCAAGGTTTAATTCATAGTAGTAGTCACTCAGTGTACACCTTTAAACGTGTGCAAACAAGCACACCACATACATATGCATCACAAACATATAAATAGTGACAAATGATAATAAAACTACAAGTAAATGTGTACACCAATGAAACAGAAAATATAAAATTGATGAATTTATATAAATAAGATAGTTTCCTTTTCTTGGAGATAAAAAATGATCATTATACATTTATTTTTAATTCTTGGTATTATATACCATATAATGCCTAATAACACATCATTTCAATTGATATTAGAACACAGCTTCTTATTAAATTCCTCAATAAAGAAACACCAATGTCCAGCAATTATGTTTGCCTTGCAGATTTCATCTCAATTACAGAAAAAAGTTTGACAATAGGAGCAATTAGTTATTTGACAACTCTATAAATGATAAAGAAATGAAAGCATTAGGACAATAACAATTTTATAAAACTCTTTGCTACTATAAAAAATCTGTACTTGATTGCCTGATTATTTCTTTGAAAATTATACTTTATTTTTCATTTACCATATTCACTAGGTCATAAGACAGTATTTAACATAAATATATAAAATCAACTTAAGAGAAAATTATCTTGTATGCTAGAAAGTACTTTATCTTATAATGTATATCCCCTTTCCCTATTCTTTGTTTTTATAATTACTAAGCTCTATAGTGAGAAGTTAGAATTATGGGTATCTCTCTTTTTACCTCTGTATTTATTATCTCCGTGGTGTTGAGAATATTACTTACTCTTTTCTCCTTTATGCAACAATGATAACTATCTTTTCTACTTCCTTGGATTGTATTATATATAACTATAATGAAATCTATACATGAATACAACAACACCAAATGAAAATCACTGGAATTTTAATTTTTTGTTGCTTTTCTTGATGTTCTTTCTCTTCTTTTCTGTTCCTGTAACTTAACTATTGAGTATTTTAACTGTTTTCTGACTGTCATATGTCTAATTTCACATTCAATTCTAGCTTAACTTCTTAAACTGCTTAACTTCTCATAAAATTTTCTATATAGACTTTCAAATAAAATAATATTTTTTTTTCAGAATCAAGGTGGCATTTTGCTCAATTACTGTATGGGTGTTAGTTTCACAACAAAAAACAATGAATCATGTATAACATTAAGAGAAATATATCATTTGCATTTTCAAATAATTTTAATGAAAACTAGATATTATAAAATAGAGAAAAATGATGTGTTTATATGCACTTACTAGATGGATGATGTCATGCTTGTGACAGACTTATTTACACATGTTATAGTAGTCAGCTGTACAATTTCAGTTTACATATAAGGAAACTGAGGTCTTCTAAAGCAGAAAAAATTTAGGATCCAGGAACACACATATACACACACACACACACACCATACATGCACACACACACACACAACACATTACACTTGTTATCTGAAGTGAATGACAACCCTGTAATTTATCAAAATGTCACATGAATATTCTATGTCAAGATACTCTTTTTTGTTCATATACTCTGCATGTAACTATACATAAACATATTTTTTCCTTTTAAGCTTTTTCATATTTATCTTTTGGTGTTGATCTCAAAATAAAATATAATATGGATGTGCTAATACCTGGAATTGCAGATATAGGAGTAATTTCAGAGTCCAGAATAGTAACTGTTAGACCATGGAACTAGATGGAATATTTCTTAGTGCTTCATTGGCAGGTGAACTACCACATTCACCTATTATATAAATATTTTAAAAATTATCTTCCTAGTGAATCAAATTCTTTTTTCTCATATTTTTCATAATTACCAAATATATATTATTTCTTATATTTATTTCATGTGCATTAGTGTTTTACTTGCATTTATGTCTATGTAAGGGTGTTGAATCCCCTGGAACTTGAGTCACAAACAGCTGTGAACTGCCACGTCAGTGTTGGGAATTGAAACTAGTTTTTCAGGGAGAGCAGTCAGTGCTTTCAACCACTTAGCTTTTTTTTTTCTTTTTTAATGTTTGTTTATTTTGAGACAAGATTTCTCTGTGTAGTCCTGGCTGTCCTTGAACTCATTCTGTATTCTAGACTGGACTCAAATGCAGAGATCTACCTGCCTTGGCCTCCTGAGTACTAAGATTAAAGACATTGTTATTTATTAAGAATTTTATATTTCTTGTCTATTGAATGAAAATACTAATATATGTTAATATATGTGGCATCATAGTGGCATGTAAGATGCTACATCATCCAATATATAATACTGTATTAAATAAAATGTCTTGTTAACACTTTGTATATATTGGACTTGAAATCATTATATGAAAAATAAAATTAAGGAAGTACCTCAAAATAGCAAGCTACAGCCAAAAAATGTCAAATTAACTGACATGAGAAATCTTATAAAGATGTTTACATTATTGCTAAATATATATTTAATATATATTTCTAATTTATATAAATGCATTTGTATGTGTATCTTTCATACAGTGTATTTTTGTCATATATCTTCCTTTTTCCAAACTTCCTATAGATCTTTCTTTACCATCTACCCATCTTAGTATTCTTTCTCTCTCTTTATAAAAATCAAAACCCATAAAATCTCCAATGAAACCAATCAGTCAATTAAACAAACTAATTATGCATTGGCCAATTATTTCTGAGAGTCTGGGCTCCCCTAGAATATGGATTATATATATAGCATCACTCCATTAAAAGAACAAAATTGATTTTCCTCTCACAAAAGTATAAATTGCAAATAGATTAATGGTTAAGGGTAGGACTTTAAGTCCATTTTCCCTTCTCCAAACAGATATTTTTTTTCTGTTTAGAACTTATATTGGTCTTGTAAATGCTGTCACAATCTTTGTAAATTTGTATATGCACAAGCTATGTTGTGTCTGTAAAATAGTGTTTCTTAGAGTTATCCACCACCTCTGGCTCTTACAACCTGTCAATCTCCTCTTCTATAGATCGTGAATCTTGACAAGAAAAGTATGATACAGATATCCCTTTAAGGATACAAATTCCAAAGACTTTCACTTTGTTCTTCTTGTTAGGTTGTGGGCACAAGAACCTTCTCTGATGAAGGTTTAATTAAGCACTGACCTATTGGTAAATCAATATGTTATTACTAGTTATTTATTGCTATGTTAATTTATCAGAAAAATAATTTGTCCTTGTGCTTATGACCTATTGGGTCCCAGGTTCTTGGTTTCAATTATTTAATTTCTAGAAATGATCCTTAACCTATAGGCTTAAAGTTTCCAGCAGAATAGCAGCTAGATCTCTCCTGTTATATGCCATAAGTGTGTAGTGTCATCTGTAATAACATTTTCTGTCAAATTTAGTCAGTTATGGAGTTGTATAGCAACCCATTGGCCAACAAATAAAAAATTATCTAACTCATTTATGGCACTAGGGTTTTAACTATGATGCATATGATGTATAGTTGGGATATTATATGGTAACTCCAATTAAATTATATACATATATCTAAAATTCATATAAAACTGAATATTTGCACAATAGCAACAAAAATATGAAAAGATTTATAAAAAGCATCAAACATCATATATTACTGAGAAAATGATTAAATCATATTGATGAATGTAAAAATTAAAGCAGAAAAATGTTGACACATACTCTGCTCCTCTGTAGACATTGTTAACTTCTGAAGAAAGATAGTTACAAGATAAATTTTTATCAATATTGTAGTCTAGACATCTGGAGCATAAAAGGAAAGCAATAAAGTCTTAGTAAATTCTGTAAGGTTGTTGTAGAAAGATTAACAGAATTAATTTGTGTTTCATAATTGCTTAAAAGTATTTTTGAATATCCAAGTACCATGTAAACGGTTTTGTTGTTGTTTATAGTTTGTGTCTATTTCTATAGTGTGAACAATAAAACTATGCAAGACTAATTTTAAGCATCTAATTGTATATATGATTAGGTTACTTGAGATTTTCCTAAAAGCAAAATAAAACAAAAATAAACAAATGAATGAAAAGATGAATGTTTTGAAAGAAAAACTTTCCAAAAAAAGTTCCTCCAAATTTTACTACTTGAATCCAGGGTTTTCAGAAAGATTAATTTTCGGTGACACTGAGACATTCAGCTCATTTACAGTGATCTCAAGTTTACTTACTGTTGCCAACATTTTTACATGCTGAATACAATTGCCTTATATTTAACTAGCATGCATGTAAAAATCTGGAAGCCTAGAATTATGCAAATACTCAACCAAGCAAAATTTACAACAATGAAAAGTATATATCTTCATTTGCCTACTGCCAAATTAATTTAACTTACCTTCTAACACCTGCAAAAAGACTACTTTTTAGTCAATAAGATTAATGTATTTATGTTGGGAAATTTGAGAATAACAGTGTTTTATATATAATATTCCATTGGTCCCAAATTTTAGCATACTGGAATAGGTTCCTACTTGAAATTTTGCACAAAATTTAAAAGGTTAGGTTTTTCAGACTTCATGAATAGATAGACATTGAGGTAATGTCATTAAAAAATAATGGCTTTGGTGAATATCCTTTGCTATTTATATTTTTTTAAGTCTTAAGTTTGCTACTGAGTAGCATAATAATTGTAGGAAGGACAGAATTCATTTTTAGAAATCTTTGCCTTTATAGAATATATTGCAATGAACTGTAGTGATTACATTAAAATGTTTGTATAACAAAAACAATAGTATGTCTCTCCTTATTGCAATGGTGAGCACAATTGTCAGGCAATGCATTAAACTTTGATGTCTGTCAACAAATAATAGAATTGTATATATACAAGTGTATACATCTGTGTGTGATGGTGTAAATTTTAATCAGAAATAAAAAGGTACAAAAGTATGTCACTTGCAGAAAAGTAGATCCAATAAAGATTATATGTTAAGTGCAATAAGACTGAAAGACCCCAACCTCAAAATTTCCACAAGGCCAATTAGCTGAGAATCATCCAGTGGGCAAAACCTCAGTATATCAGAGAGCTGACAGTCAGGAATTATTTAACCAATTAGCAAGGAGTCATCCTGCGGGCAAAGCCTCAGTATATCAGTCAAGATTTCTTAAAAAGATAAGGAAGGCCATGGGAGGGTGAAGAGACCAGGAGTGTCTAATCTTAACACAAACCAGATGTTCACAACACCTCCAGGATCAAAAACTTTACAGCCTTGCCCCAAAGTTGAACCTTATTACATCACCCATTAGCAGGAACTTTACTGACTGAATAAAAAGAGAAAGTGTTCTTTGTGGGGCACACAGTTAGTGGAAGTTGCTGATCGCCCACAGGTACCTGTGTATTAAAATTATCTCATGTTATTACAGCCTGGGACTTGTGCGTGAGTTCTTGGGGCTGGGGTCCCTGAGGATCTTTCAAGACAAAGTCAAATACAAATATTTTATTGTTAATTTTATATGGGTCCTATATTTTATAGGTACAGTAGAATACATTTCTGTTGTATTTATTGAAGATTGCATGGGCTTATAATAGACCTGAAAACTCTCCAGGCCTCAGTCACTGTAAATTAGTGATAACTAGTGCCTTAAAATTTGTGTTCCTCAGCCAACCTGGGGTCTGAGTCTGGGGGCCTTGATGAGGTTGGAGTCTAAAAACAACATTCCTAGACCAATGAGAGACTACCACCTGCATCTTCAGATACTCTCAAATCAAAGCCTTTTCTCCTGCCTGGGGAGAGTGTCTGGGGGCAAAAAGCATTTAAGGCCTTCTCCTTCATAATAAAATTGGACTTGATTGTTTCAACCTATCCCTAGAAGCTGTGTTGTTGCTTCAACATATTTTTCTCCTCTCCCAAGGGAAAAAAGTAGGACCCTGAGCATAAAAGCAATTCCAACTCCTGACCCCAACAATTTATATAATTTTATAGTGAAACTCTCTAATTTACAATATTTATATTACATACGATGTATGATGAACATACATACATAGTTTTGAGTTTTACTGGAGACTAGCAAAGTTTAAGACAAAGGGGAAGATTGAGAACATGTATGTTAAACAACATGATACAATTGTGCAAATTGTCTTTATAAACCTTGTGTAGAGAGAATAAACGTCATTTTATTTCACTCTCTTCTAGAGTTGGTTTAAACTGAGCAGATTACATTGATACTTGATTGAAATTCACTATTGAAGAATTAGACATAGAAGAATCTCTGTTCTTATTGCCTGTGTGATGATGAAGCATTTTATACCATGTTTACTCATAGGCTCAAGTTATTTCCTTTGCTCATGATAGTCCATTTATGTAGCCCTATTTTTCTTACCTAAAGAAGAAAGAAAGGAGTGTGTTCAGTGATGCTTCTAGCAACTTGATCTAGTTCTTTCTTTATTTTGCTATAGGAAACATAAATCAGACCATTCCTGTTTAAAACTATAAAACAGTAACTTTAATAAACTTCATATTATTCTATTGCATATTGACATGATTTCTACTATTACTGTACTCCATATATAAATATGACAGATATACTTCTTTAGGATATGATAACAATATTCAGCAGCTAGGTCATAATTGCTCAGATGTGGTTGGGGCTCATGATTTACTTCCTATTCCAAGCTAGTCTGTTGGCTGGCTGGATCCTGTGTAGGTACTGCTGAGCCAAACCCTGTCAATGTAAATTTATGAGTGCAGTGGGACTGCTATGTCCAGAGGATAGTTTTGCTTTAGTATTCCAAAATCTTTAGCTCTGTCTTAAGCCTCTTTATGTAAGGGTCCCTGAGCCTTGTAAAGAGAGAGAAATATATATCCTGATTTTTGCTGAGAATTCCACAGTTACTTAATATCTACTATTTGGAAAATGATAAGTTTTTAATTTACTGTCATTTGCTAAGAAAAAAAATTCTCTGACTCTGGTATGGACAGGGGTCTGAATTTGAAAGGCCTCAGTGCTTCTGTGATAATGCAGTTACTCCTTCCCCCAGCCATGTGGGGTTCCTTATTTTAGGGATTGCTGGATTGCCAAAACAATTTTGCTCAACAAATGAACCTCAGGAGGCAACACCATCCCTGATTTCAAGTTATGCTATAGGGCTACAGTAATAAAAACATCCTGGTACTGGCATAAAAAAAGATTTGTGGATCAATGGAATCAAATTGAGGATATGGTAATTAACCCAAAAACATATGAACACCTGATCTTTGACAAAGAGGCCCAAAATATTCAATGAAAAAAAGATAATACCTTCAACAAATGGTGTTGGAATAGTTGGATGGCAGCGTGTAGAAAATGCAAATAGTTCCAATCCTATCAGCCTGCACAAAACTCAAATCCAAGTGGATCAAAGGTCTCAACATAAACCCAGCTGCACTGAACTTGATAGGAAAAAAAGTGGAAAACACCTATCAACGAATTGGCACAGGCGACCACTCCCTAAATATAACACCAGTGACACAGACACTAAGAACAACAATCAATAAGTGGGATCTCCTGAAACAGAAGCTTCTGTAAAGCCAAGGTCACAGTCAATAGGACAAAATGACAACCTACAGAATGGGAAAAGATTTTGACCAACCCTACAACTGACAGAAAACTGATCTCTAAAATATATAGAGAACTCAAGAACCTAGAGCCCAAAACCTTGAATAACCCAATCAAACAATAAGGTTCAGAACTAAAAAAGGAATTCTCAGCAGAAGAATTTTTTTAAATCTATTTATTATTATTATTATTATTATTATTATTATTATTATTATTAACAAAGAAGTCACACTTTCTTTCCTTGTATATTCTTATTCAAGGTCCCTTCCCCCTCTCAGCACAACAGGACATTCTTTCTTCTTCATAACTCCCCATGACCTCCGTGGGCAGGAAGCAGGCAGTCCCATGGTCCTACTGTTCCAATATTGTTTTGTTCAGTCTCCATGCCTGGCAGATCCGTTTTATCCCCCCCCTACAGAGTGAGTCAGGTGTTACTCTTTGGGGAGTGGGATCCAAGGAGTCAGTCCAGGGTGTTTCTGATCCCAAGCTGTTCAGTGGTTCTGCTTTGCAGCTTGGGCATGCTTGGCTTTTTTCTTGTTTGTTTGTTTGTTTGTTTGTTTAGAGTCCAATAATGAGTGCATACATCTCATGCTTATCTGAGTTTGTGATACCTCACTCAGGAGGATATTCTCCAGGTCCATCCATTTGTCTGCAAATTTGAGGATATAATTTTTTCTTACTACTGAGTAGTACTCCATTGTGTAGATGTACCTCAGCTTGTTAATCCATTCTTCAGTTGAGGGACATCTAGGTTCTTTCCAGGCTCTTGGTATTACAAGTAACGCTGCTATGAACATAATTGAGCTAATGCCTTTGGAGTGTGACTGTGCATTATTAGGGTATACACCCAGAAGTGGTATTGCTGGGTCCTTGGAGAGATTGATTCTAGATTTTCTGAGAAACTGCCATATTGCATTCCAAAGTGGCTGAACAAGCTTACACTCCCACCAACAATGGAGGAGTGTTTCCCCTTGCTCCGCATCCTCTCCAGCATAGGCTGTCCTCTCTATCTTTTATCTTAACCAATCTAACAGGTGTCAGGTGGTATCTCAATGTTGTTTTGATTTCCATTTCTCTGATGGCTAAAGATGATGAACACTTTTTGAGGTGCCTTTCAGCCATTCGTAATTCTTCTCCTGAGAATTCCCTTTTTAGATCTGAACCCCATTTTTTGATTGGGTTATTCAAGAATTTGGACTCTAGATTCTTGAGTTCTTTATATATCTTAGACATCAGTCCTCTATTATTTGTAGGGTTGGTGAAAATCTATTCCCATTCTGTAAGCTGTGATTTTGTCCTATTGACAGTGTTCTTGGCTTTACAGAAATGTTTTAGCTTCAGGAGACCCCACTTATTGATTGTTGGTCTTTGTGCCACTGGTGCTATATTTAGGAAGTGGTCGCCTGTGCCAATTCAAAGAAGTGTATTTCCCACTTCCTTTTCTATCAAGTTTAAAGTGGCTGTGTTTATGTTGAGGTCTTGATCCACTTGGATTTGAGTTTTGTGCAGGGTGGCAGTCTTGGATCGATTTTCTTTTTTCTACACACTTCCATCCAGCTATGCCAGCACCATTTGTTAAAGATACCATCTTTTTTCCATTGAATATTTTGGGAAGCTTTGTTGAAGATCAGGTGTTCATAGGTTTTTGGGTTAATGTCTGGATCCTCTATTCTATTCCAATAATCCACAAGTCTACTTTTATGCCAGTACTAGTCTGTTTTTATTACCGTAGCTCTATAGTATAACTTTAGCTTGAAGTCAGGGATGGTGATACCTCCTGAGGTTCTTTTGTTGAGTAAAATTGTTTTGGCAATCTTGGCTTTCCTGTTATTCCAAATGAAATTGAGTATTGGTCTTTCAAGGTCCAAAAAATATTGTGCTGGGATTTTGATGGGCAGTGCATTGAATCTGTAGATTGCTTTTGGTAGAATTGCCATTTTTACTATGTTGATCCTACCTATCCAGGAACATGGGAGAGCTTTCCATTTTCTGATATCCCCTTCAATTTCTTTCTTCAGTGATTTAAAATTTTTGTCAAATAGGTCTGTTACTTCTTTGGCTATAGTTACTGCAAGGTATTTAATACTATTTGCAGCTATTATGAATGGTAATGTTTCCCTTATTTCTTTTTCAGCTCTTCTATCTTTAGTGTATAGAAGGGATACTGATTTCTTTGAGTTTATCTTGTATCCTGCTACATTGCTGAAGGTGTTTATCAGCTCTAGCAGTTACTTAGAAAAATTTTGTGGGTCACTTATGTATACAATCATATCATCTGCAAATAGAGATAGCTTCACTTCTTCTTTTCCAATTTGTATCCCCTTAATCTCCTTTCATTCTCTTATTGCTTTAGCTAAAACTTCAAGAACTATATTGAATAGATAAGGGGAGAGATGACATCGTTGTCTAGTTTCTGATTTTAGTGAGATTGCTTTGAGTTTTTCTCCATTAAGTTTGATACTGTCTGTTGGCTTCTTGTAATCACCTTTATTATATTTAGGTATTCTCCCTGTATTCCTCATCTCACCAGGGCTTTAATCATAAAGGAGTGTTGGAATTTTGTCAAAGTCTTTTTTAGCATCTAAGGATATGATCATGTAGTTTTGTTCCTTTAGTTTGTTTATATGATAGATAACGTTTATGGTTTTTCATGTGTTAATCCAGCTCTGCATTTCTGGGATGAAGCCTACTTGGTTGTGGTGGATGATATTTTTTATACATTGTTATATACGGTTTGCTAAAATTTTGCTGAGAATTTTCACATCAATATCCATGAGGGAAAATGGTCTGTATTTCTCCTTCTTCGTTGTATCTTTGAGTGGTTTGTGTATTAGGGTAATTGTGGCCTCATAAAAGATATCTGGCAATATGCCTTCAGTTTCTAATGTGTGAAATAGTTTGAGGAGTAATGGTAATAATTCTTCTTTGAATGTCTGGCAGAATGAAGCACTGAAACCATCTGGACCAGGGCTTTTATTTTGGGGGAGGCTTTTAATGATAGCTTCAATTTTCTTAAGGGTTATAGGCCTGTTTAGGTAATTAATCTGATCTTCATTTAATTTTGGTAGATGGTACATTTCTCTAGGTTTTCCTTTTTTGTGGAATACAGATTTTCAAAGTATGATCTGATAATTCTCTGGATTTCCTGGGGGTCTCTTGTTATGTCTCCCATTTCTTTTCTGATTTTGTTGATTTGAACCCTCTCTTTCTGTTTTTTGATTAGTTTGTCTAAGGACTTATCTATCATGTTGACTTTCTCAAAGAATCAATTCTTAGATTCATTGATTCTTTGTATTGTTCTTTTTGTTTCAATTGTATTGATTTCAGCTCTAAGTTTGATTATTTCCTGCCATCTAATCCTTCTAGGTAATTTCACTTCTAATTGTTCTAAGGCTTCCAGCTGAGCTGTTAGGTCTCTATTGTGGGATTTCTCCAGGTTTTTCATGTAGGCATCAAGCGCTATGAATTTTCTTCTTAAGACTGCTTTCATTGTGTCCCACAAGTTTGGATACATTGTGGATTCATTTTCATTAAATTCTAGGAAGACTTTGATTTCTTTCTTAATTTCTTCCTTGACCCAGAGATGGTTCAGATGAGTGATGTTTAGTTTCCATGAGTTGGTAGGCTTTCTTTGATTTTTGATGTTGTTGAACTCTAACTTTAGGCCCCGGTGCTCCAATATGTTACAAAGGATTATTTTCATTGCTTTGTATCTGTTGATATTTGCTTTATGACCAATTATGGGGTCAGTTTTGGAGAAAGTTCCATGAGGAGCTGAGAAATATGTACATTCCTTTGCATTTGGGTGGAAGCTTCTGTAGATATCTATTAAATCCATTTGTATCATAACTACTTTTATACTCCTTATTTTTCTGTTGAATCTCTATCTGGTTGACCTATCCAGGGTTGAAAGAGGGGTATTAAAGTCTCCCACTATTAGGATGTAAGAACTGATGTGGGATTCAAGTTTTAGCAGTGTTTCTTTTACATAGGTAGGTGTCCTCATGTTTGGGGCATAAATATTCAGGATTGAAATCTCCTCTTGACCAATTTTTCCTGTGATGAATAAATAATGACCATCTTGGTTCCTTTTAATTGCTTTTAGCTTAAAGTCTACTTTGTTAGATATTAGGATGGCAACCCCAGCTTGTTTCTTATGACCATTTGACTGGGTAATCTTTTCCCAGCCCTTTACTCTAAGCCTGTGTCTATCTTTGCGGTTGAGGTGTGTTTCTTGTAGGCAACAGAAGGATGACTTCTGTTGTATCCATCTTGTTACTGTGTGACATTTTATAGGAGAGCTGAGTCCATTGATATTAAGGGATATTAGTGATCATTGATTGATATTTCTTAGCAAAAGAATTATGTATGGCTGAAAGGCACTTGAGAAAGTGCTCAACATCTTTAGCCATCAGAGATATGCAAATAAAAACAACTTTGAGATACTACCTTACACTTGTCAGATATGCTAAAATAAAATACACAGATGACAGCCTATGCTGGAGAGGTTGCAGAGCAAGGGGAACACTCCTGCATTTTTGGTAGGAGTGTAAGCTTGTTCAGCCACTCTGGAATATAGTATGGCAGTTTCTCAGAATACTGGGAATCAATCTCCCCAAGGATCCAGAAATATTACTACTGGTCATATACCCTAAAGATGCACATTTGCACTCCAAAGGCATTAGCTCAACTATGTTCATAGCAGCATTATTTGTAATAGTAAGAACCTGGAAACAACCTAGATGTCCCTCAACTGAAGAATGGATTAACAAACTGTGGTATATCTACATGATGGAGTACTACTCAGCAGTGAGAAAAAAATAAAATTCTATAATTTGCTGGTATATGGGTGGATTTGGAGACTATCCTCCTGAGTGGGGAATCACAAACCTAGAAAGATAAGCATGGAATGTACTCACTCATTATTGGACTTTAAACAAAAAAAGCAGAAAGCAATGTATGTCCAAGCTACAAATCACAACCACTGAACAGCTTGGGATCTGAAACACCTTGGACCAGCACCTTGAAGCCCATTCCCTCCAGAGGAACACCTGACCCAGTCTTGATGTTGGGATGAGAAAAGTGGATCTGCCTAGGTTGGATGCTGAACTAAGCCACCTTGGGATTTGGGACCTCCTGCCCTTGCTAGGGAGAAGATAAAGTGATGGGGAGAAGAAAGAATGAGTGGGATGGGTGGTAGGGGGAAGAGAGTTTTAACAAGGGGATACATGTATAAAGAAATATATCTTTATTCATAATAAAAAACAAACAAACAACATAAAAATTCTCAAATGAAGTCTGAGATTTGTACTCATTTACAGGTATGAATTCATATATGACTTAAGAGAGTAATTAATATACTATAAAATTTTTATCTGTCATCTTTATATCTGGAGTGCAATAGTACCAGAAATCAGGTATTATCCTTTAACAAAATAATTGCAGTAGTTTTATTCCTACGTTCTATTATCATCCCATATGTAGATTCATGGTCAGATTTGTGGTATCAGACTCATGTTTCTCCCATGGAAGAGGTCTTAAATTCAATCAGAATATATTTGGTTAACATCAAAACATTTGTGCCATTATCACATTTGAGTGCATTTTTCACTGACTAGTCTATATCATACTTTCAGAGTTCCAGGCTGAGTAAGGGAATTGACTGTATAAGACTGAGTAAGGCATATTCCCCAGCAGTATATGAATCACCTTCTAGAACTATGGCTGTTAAGCAGTGGGAAGAAACCATGAGTTGTCTGCTAGTTAAGACCATTGACTGGGTAAGACCCTCTCCTTAGTCACATGTAAATTACCTTCTTGTACTATATCAGTTAGCCCACAGAAAATAAACATTTATGACAGTACCATCTTGTTTCTTCTGTAACTAATGTGTACAATGCTGTCAGCAAGTGAGTTTTACTGAATGACTCCAAACTCTGGTGGACAATCAAAAATGGCAATACTGTGTTTTGTTTTAGAGGTATTCAGTACAAGGTTGAGCAACTACTCAACATGAGGCATCCCACATAATGTACTGTGCTTTTTATGTATTAATCCACAGCTTCTGAAAAGAACATCATCACCTGTGTAGTGTAACAAAAATTAACCTTTTTATATGAGCATATATAAATTTGTGTGTAAAAAATTTATGAAATAATAGGTGTGCCATCTTCAGTGTTTGTTGTTGATCCTTTTACCTGATTCATTGCCCTACTTCCCAGTCCCTTTCCTGACTTAAACCTCTCTCCCACTTATTTCCCCTTTCCCCATTTATTTCCTGTGTTACCAAACTTAGTATAGTTTGGATTAAAGAAAAACATATGAAGCACATACACACACAAAAAAAAAATTGTCAATGACATTAAAATGATATTTGTATTGATTATTTTATGAAAAAAGCAACATTCATCTTTCTGAAATTTAGTCAGTAATCAGCTAATTTCTGAAATTATAAATTTGATACAAAAATTTTATCTATATATAAACCTATTTATGATTATATTATAAAATTACAGAATAGTGAAAATAACAATTGTTTAGTTCAATGACTTTTGGCTTTGAAACTGAAGCCTCTATCTGGTGTTAAAGTGACAATTTTGTCTGAGAAGCAAGTGTACTACAGAAATGCAAGACATATGAAAAAAGAGGCCAGATAAGATAAGAAATAGTGCACTGGTATTTCATTCTGCTAGTGCCCACTGCAGTTTGACCAGCGTACATGAGAATCTGAGGGGGAACCAATGCCTCTGAGAGACAAATAGGCAGTAATTTATATGCCAGACTCTACTCTGTCTTCTGTTTTCCATTGATCAGAGTTTAAAGTAAAACTAACAGCTCTGGCTTTCTAATTTACATCATTAAGCTCTTTGGTCAACAGTAGAAAACAATATCTGATTCTCACTTTGTAATTTCACTCAAGTTCTAAAATCAGGGGCAAATCTAGATTGTGTAAAATCTTGAACAAGAGAAGCAGATATGATTGTAAGGCGATACATTAGTTTGTGAACAGTACTATCTGCCTGTATCTTACCTAGAGGCACATGTCTTCCAGTGGTTGCTGATTTTATGAATTGATAGCTCATGCAGGATTATTAGTCCATGAGTTTAAAGACACTATAATTGATTATCTGATATTGTTGCTTTGATTCTCATACACAAAGGTATTCTTGGCAGAGAAGAAAATGATCTGAAACTAGTACTGAGTGGATTTGGTCTCTCTTTTTCTTGTGAATTTTGTTATAAACATGCAGATTGTCTTTTTTCTAAACAGGGCCAACCGTATTCCAAATGGCATGATAGTCTCTGAAGTAAGCATTAGGCATGAGAAGTAGAGATATCATTGCTGTGGTATAATCCTTTTGCACATGGTGTGAATATATGACACTATAATTGGTTTAATAAACAGGCTTACTGGCAAATAGCTGAACAGAATTAAGTTAGGTGAAATGCCAAACTGAGAATGATGGGATCAGAAAATGTGGATTCAGAGGAGTTGCCAGGCAGTCAAAGAATGAGCCAGACATACAAAATGGGATAGAGGTAAAAGTCATGAGCCTCAAAGTAGTACATAGATTAATAAAAATTGGTTAACTTGTAAGAGGTACTTAGTAACAGGCCTGAGCTATTGGCTGGGAATTTGGAATTAATATAAGTCCCTTAGTGATTATTTGAGAGTGGCTATGGGATATGAAATCTCTGCCTATAAAATATGAAATAGAAAAAGAGTTGCTTCATCTAATAGTTATGCATGAAAAGTTTGGAGTGATCATTTTATCCATCTTTATCAAGATGAAGTTTAGTGGAATGAGGAGAAACATTTGCACCTATAAATCAGATTCCTGGGACCCCAAAGACACCACCAATGCTATAAGTCTCAAATATTTTCAGATTTTTTTAGACATGTTAAGATTTTTTATAGTTTCATTAAACTTTATATTGTTTAAAGAAATGTCTAATGCAGGTATCACTGATTGTATGGGACCCAGATACAAAGGGTACATCAATAAGACAGTGTCTAAATATAAGACTCAAAAATTACAAGAAAGAAGGGGCAGAAAGAATTTAAGCATGAGAGGATAAGAAAATCTGATATGAGATCATATTTCCTATATGTAATATGGAAATTTTATCCATGAAATCTCAACTATGTGGTTACCTAAATAAGGGTTGAAGAATTACAAAAATTCTCTGCCATAGGTCATAAGAGCATATAGTTGTCATAAGAAGATGACAACTAGTATTTTACATGTTGTCCTACCAGGTGAATAACTCTGTATTGGAGAACCTCACTAGGCAAAATATATGGAGTTCCACTAAACCTAGTCTATGGAGTGGTCACACTAGACAAAGCTTGTGGGGTGATTGGCTGATGATTTCAGTTGTTTTCTGTCTGTAACTCTCCCAGGTGCCACTTATATGTCTCCTTAAAAAGAACAGCTGTGTGATTCTTACCTCAGTCCTTTGGTAGTGTGTTTTATATCTTTGGGTACACTTAGAGTTGTGGATATTCAAGTTTTATGTACAGAAATAATACCAGAAAATTCTTCTTTACTGACACAGGAAAGTAATAGTATTTTCAGTCTCAAAGACAACTAATTTTAGACTTCAGAACAAATTTAGACAGACTAAACCCCTCCTGCAGAATATATAGAAAGACAAATTTCCAAGTGTTGCTCATTGCTAAATCAAAACCAGGCTGTTTTGGGAGATGCTCATCTTTCAATAGTTGACTTTTTGCAGGTACTCTGACCACTCAAGGTTTTACCTGCCATTGTTATTGTTATGTTCTGAATTTCAGTGTCCATATCTGTCTGGAAAAAGGTTACATGCAAGGCTAAGTATTTACACTGGCCAGTCTTTGTGACCTTCCTAGCCTGAGAAAAAAATGTCTGATTTTATATGTTATGAGAATGGGTTGGGCCCTAAAAGTGTAACATATAATTGTCCTGAGTTTGGCTAATGAGAGAGAGAGAGAGAGAGGGGGGGGGGGAGGAAGAGCAGTGGCAATGTAGAGAGAAAGCTATGCAGAATATGAGTGGATGTGTTTCAAATGAGAAGAAGAAGCCTGAAGAGAGGGTAAAAGAGATGTGAGAGAATGAATGTATGAGAGAGTGATTGAGCAAAGAGTCTTTGCTATATAAAGGAGCTATAAAAGAGATGTAAGAGAATGTGTAAGAACAATATAAAATGTCATGTGGCCATATATATATATATATATATATATATATATATATATATATTTGGGGTGGATAGCTATGGCTGTATGGAGATTTGTAACTTGTGGAGTCCAGAAAACAATACAACTGTATAAAAGGAGATGTGGAAGAGAAAAGAAAGATGTGAAGATGTAAAAATAGATGTAACTGTTTATCAAGTTGTATAACCATGTGTGTGTAAAGTAAGATATGTAGTCATATCTATAGAATGTAGCATTGTGGAGATATGTAGTTAAATGGAGATAGAAGTGTCAGGGACCATTTTTAAGAAGTAAAAGAAAAAGCTGCCATCAGAAGGTGTGTATGCTTCCTTATTTTACTGGTCAGTTAGATAGAGATTTAATCATAATTATCCCAGATAAAAAAGTTTCTTATCCAATCCCTTTGCTACTCTGAGGCATTTTTTTTTATTACTCAAAGGAGGTTTGTGGGAGCTAGCCTATCATGGTCTGTGTTAATCATCACCTTGTCAACCCCTAAGTAAAGAACAATGGGCATCTAATGACTTTTGAAAGAGGAAGAATTGCTGTTTTGTTCCAGGGAAGATCTTTCTAATTTTTTCATTCAATACAAATGGTCACTCTAAAATTATATATTTATACACACAACACTGAAATACTAAAGAGATGAATAAAGATAAATATTCAGATTTATTTCTTTGATTATTTGCATCCCATGAAATATGAACTTTTTAGTTCTATTGTCAAAAGTTTATTGCTAGAGAAACCCCCAGGAACCCACATGATGTTCTTGGATAGGTCCCAAACCAGTAATGGATGGGGTGCCTAAACAGGACATCCCCTATAATCAAATGAATAGTCATCCTAAGTGTCATCACAGAACCTATGCCCAACAATGAATGGAGGTGGAGACAGAGATCCATGGATGAGCCCTGGGCTGAGCTTCCCTTACAGCTAGAGAATGGGGGAGAAGAGTCTGTATGAACAAGGAGATAGGGAGTATGAAGAGCCTCACAAAGATGGCTGCCTGGAGCTCCGAAAAACACACTGAATCAAAAACTGCCCCTGGGGGACCATAGGAAAAGAGATAGGCCCTCCAAAGGTAGGCATCTGTCGTTTAACATGGGCAGTATATAGACCCTTGAGGGATGGGATAAGAGTGTGTTCCTGCAGCTTGGGATCAGAAACACCCTGGACTGACCCTTCAAACCCCAGTCCAAATATAGGAACACCTGACTCACTCTTGAGGGAGGGGGGAAAGAACTGGATTTGGCCAGAAGTGGAGACTGATCTAAGCATTATTGGGTCAGTGGGACCATAGGACTGTCTGCTCCCTGCCCAGGGAGGGGATGGGAAGTTTCAGAGAAGAAAAATGACCAGATGTGTTGGGAGGGGGAAGAGACCTTGAATAAGGATATACAGGGATGGAAAAAAATCAGAGGGAAAGATGAACACAAAGAAAATATATGTGTAGCAATCTTATTTGTATTTCCACCCTTGATAAGCCATGCTTATGATTCTTATCCTCTGTATAGTTATTGTTAACTCTTCCGCATTTTAAATTCTTTTTACTGTTTTTTTTTTCTTGATAAATACAAAATAAAGAAGGAAAAAAAAAAAGAGTGTGTTCCTGTAAATGGGCTGGCACCTTTGAGCTCATTCTCTGCAGAGGAGTGCCTAACCCAGCCTTGATATTGGAATGAGAAAATTGGACCATCCTGGAGTGGATGCAACATGCTGAGCTGACTCACCTAGGGAGATGGGGAGAAGAGAGTGACTGGAAGGGGAGGGAGGGGGAAGGCAGTTTGAACAAGGAGATACATGGATAAAAATTGAGACTTTATTCATAATAAGAAAGAAAAAATAAATCAGAATTTGTTTCTGAAGAAACATGAAGTGTTCACTTATTTAGAAAGCATAACACTATAAATTATAAACTTGGAATGTTCAAGTTATGTCACTGTGTAAATCAAAATCAGTAAAAGAGTGAGTTATGAGTAGAAAGTTAAAGTGGGATAATTGTCATAAAGCGATTCTATTTTGATGGTAGGGCTCTGTTTAAGGATAAGAGGAAAAAATAAAACACACAAGTCAGGTAGCTGAAATCAAAATAAGAAATAAAACTGTTTTGTATTTAAGAGACATGATAATTACGTTGGTCTTTATTTTCTTGGTGGTTTCTGGCCACCAGCCCATGAGAATAAAGGGAAAAGAAGCAGTGAACAAGGTTCAGATAGTTGTAAATATAATGAAAAGAACTTCCATAAGTCAGCTTCAGAAACATATTGAAACAGAATTGCAGAAAACTGTGGTATCCTTACAAAGATCAGTCTCCTAGCTGAGCTATTTCTGTGTAACAAAGAGAACTTGTAGAAGTGGGACAGGAAGAATAAATAAAAATAACAGCTACAGTGGATATGTGCTAAGAGAACACATTGAAGCTAAGTCCTAAATTTATCCATGAAATGCAGCTTCAAAGCCCTCATCCACCTCTTTATAGTAGGTCAATGCTGACTTCACCCTAGACAAATTTCAGTTTTCATGACAAAGGACCATCAAATGTGTCATAAGAAAATTTGGTATGCATCCATGTGGTATACCCTTTTCTAGATAACAGTGCTAGACACAGGGTCATGTATTCACATTGGTATGGATTTTTTTTAATGGTGAAAAAGTGTATTTAGAATTAACCAGCTGGACTGAGTTTAGATGATCCCAATTTTGTTGGTGTCATCCAGAGCATCATAATCAGGAGCCAATCAAAGACACACCTTCTCTTTGTCAGGCCTTATGAGGGTGTTGACTTTGGCCACATCTATGTCATAAAGTTCCTTCACAGCCTGTTTGATCTGGTGCTTGTTGGCCTTGACATCCACAATGAACACAAGTGTGTTGTTGTCTTCTATCTTCTCAGTGGTCAGGGGGAACTTGATGATGCATAGTGATCAAGCTTGATTCTCCTGGGCATGTTCTTTTGAGGGTATTTGGGCTGCTTCCCGAGCCTAAGGGTCTTGAGCTACCAGAAGGTGAGTGACATGTGGATCTTCTTTTTTTGTGTGGCTGTGGATGCCTTTCAGCACTGCGTGTTGGCTTTTTCAAGGACTTCACTTTGGTTTCAGCTTTGGGAGGGACAGGAACTTCCTTCTTCACTTTCGGCGCCATCTTGGTGAAAAGGTTGGTATGGATTTTTAACTGACACTATTAACTAATAATCAAAGAAAACCCAGTTAATGGAAGTGACTGATGATTCCTAGATTGTTAAATCATGTGCATCCTAATATGAACTTACTAGGTTTACAATTGTTTAGATATTTCTGGATATATAATTGAAACCCATAGATTTATCATCACTAAGATTTCACATTGCTTACTTGCCTGTATAGAAAGAGATGTTTTCCATATAGCAATACTTAAAGACTCTAAACTTGCCTCTTCTCTGTTATTAATGAATAAGAGCTATAGTAACAAAATCACCAAAGGATAAAATTGATTATACTTGTATAAGCCACTCACTTTCATTTTTGAAAATCTTTAGCAGGAATATAATATTAATATAAAATAGAATTTTTCCCTTAGTGTATTGACTGTGAAACAGCATGTGTTATATCTCCAGAGAGCCAGCCATTTTTGGTATACATGGAAACATACCAGTGACTAAACAAGTAGAGAATATTGAGACTACAATCTAGATTATCTCTCAATTCTCAATAATTCTCAAATTAACTAGAACTCAAAATTATTATATGACATATTTCTTGAATTGCCAGCAGGGGTTTGTATATGGGAAGGCAAAAAATGATATACTTTGTTTGTGGTTTGGATAAAATCTAAGTAATAGATACATTAGGCTACTACCTTGTTTGTTTTATAAATATTTCTGTGCCCTACATGTGTAGAGAGGTGTATGGAATAGGTGTCCTCTATGTCTATGCAGTTACCTCCTATGTGAATCAACCCCTCCCCTTTAGGCTGAATTGAACTGGATTTAGTAACAAGAACACTGTGCATGCTTCTAACATGATTCTAAGGAACAGAGGAGACCGTACCCCTGCTGTGTTAGTGTAGGTCCACATCCTGTTCAGCAGGAGAGTACCCTGTGTCTGAAAGAAAGGAAAAAAATTCTGGAAAAGAATGAAATTATGTGTATGGATCTTCTACCCACAAATCCTGGTGACCTTGTAAAAACCACATGCAAACAAGAACTCACCATATGTACAGAGCATGAGTATTCCCAAGTCACCCAGGTGTCAGAAAATACTGAGATTAAACTCATATATCTCTATAGGCACCATTGCCATTACCTGTTTTATTTGTCAACACCTTATGTGACCTGGATTATATTTCTCTTCTGTTTGCATTAGAATTCCATACTGCAGCACTGTTTCCTATTGCTCACAGGCCAATGTGTTCATTTGGGCCTTTTATAAGGTTACAACCAAAATATACTGTATTTTAAGATACTAAATTTATTAGGTTATCAAAAGACTAAAATATTTCAGCCAGAATGCAGATATTAGTACAGGGATCTATAGATGTTGTTATCTATAAAACTAGAGACACTTGTGGTAGATAAATGTGAAATAGAGAAATAAAGCCTTATGATTTTATTTGTGTCTCTTACTTCATCATTGACTTTAAAAAAAATACCACAAGAAAAATGTAGAAATTGTTTCATATGTGGAACTCTTATGTATGGTAATTAATAGTAAAAAGTATATAAATGATTTTCAGGATTTTTGAGTTAGCCTCATCTAGATCCAATATTTTTTAAAATATTGTCCCCCTTTACTCAGGCCATTGCAAGTATTTATTGTGATTTTTCAGACCATGGCCTTCAAATTCTGCCTAAAAATTATGCAAATGTTACCAGTTTTCTTTGTTTCTTTCCCTGTATTATACATCATTATGCATCATCATCTTATGAACACATCTAAACAATGCTCCTGGGCAAGAGAATCTGTGAATATAAGCAGGACCTTTATATTCTAAAGCTATCATGTAAATTATTTATGAGAAATTATTCCTAGTAAAATTTATGATTTCAATAACTTTCATAGGTCAATGCTGTGTATCTTTGACTTTAGCCATAGAGAGGTCAAACCACCACTGAATTAATGACAGACAACTCTTTTCTCATCAACAGTGACCAGAGTACATCAAGAGAAAATGTTGACAGCAGAGCAAAAGCTAAGAATGGGATTCTTCTAATCACTTAGCCTAATAAAAGATAAAAAAACACTTTCATAAATCCAGACAGTATCAGAGGTCATACCTCTGAGTGATATGTGGGTAGGCAGTACTAGGAAGATATTTGTATGTGCTCTCCCTTACTTTCTTAAGCAAATACATCCATGGCAATGATTAGAAGCCCCAAAATAAGAAATTCACGGATTTCAGGACTGTTACTTATTCAGTCTCTGTGGATGTACAATATATTATAAAATAAATTCATATATGAAATATATTAAGAAGATATTTCCACAAATATCACTTTAGAACAGAAACACGTCATTATGTTGCATAAAGTCAGTTTCAACTTTTGTTTAGAAAACATATGACTAAAAAATTTTATTATGAGAACCTATTTTTCACAATTAAAAATGTTTTTAAATTTGTTAGAATCTATTATGGTTTTCTAAGGAATTATAGCAACTTTACACATTTCTATCTACTCTTTTTATACTTTGCTTCTGATATAGCTGAACAAAGGCTATATTTTATTAAAATATAGACTTGTGATATGGCCAGTCTTTTGTTCTAGAAATGTTTCCATAACTCAACACAATACCAAATCATAAGATTTAAGTTGCCTTTAGAGTTGGTGATGAGTTTTATTTTCAATATTATCCAGTCTTAATGTAACTGATCTAACCATCTGTTCAATTATTTATGAAAATACTTCCTACGACACATCTTATGTGTCAGAGTCAAAGGACTATGAATCAAAAGAGCTACCTATGGGTGGGTCTGGGGCCTGTGAGGAGCAAAAAGAGGTATAAGAAGAGGATCTGTGGTTGATATGTAAAATGAATTAAAATATTTCTTAAATAAAAAAACCTAACAAAACAAGTGAAAAAAAAAGCTACCAAAGCCACTTATAATTCAGTTATTGCATAAGATTATAAAAATTCTTGATACAGGAGAACTTACTACCAATCAGGTTTTTATGCCAAAAAAATTTCCATGAAAGTTATTTTGTTATTAGTTTATCTTTATTTATTTAAATTTATACACTTATCACAATTTTACTTATAATTTAAATGAGGTTTAATATAAAACAATTATAGTTACTATTATTACAATGAAGGTATTTTAAACTTTTTTCATAAAATATAATTTGATTAGTAGTCATGTTTTAATAGGAATTATTGATATAAAGGTTTACATCTAATACAATTAACATTAAGAAGCTTAAATTTCATTCCATGAATCAGACTTTAAAATCAAACAGAAACCTGTTGGTTATAACTACAATATTCATGCACCTATTTCATTATCTTTATCTGATTATGTTTTTGTTATGACAACCTCATGTTCACTATAGTCACTATTAGTACCTGATTGAACAAAGAAAAGCAAAAACAACAGTGTGATGTTCAATGACAAAATTTTCATTTTTATGGATTTATTGATCCAGAGAAGTAAAGTTAAATTTGAATGTAGTATGTGATAGAAAGCTACAGATAAAAGTATACTATACTTCCAAATGTAAATTATATATTGTAAATAGTGTGCTCTATGGCTCAAGTATTCTATATTTCAAAGTAAGGATAGCTATAGCATAATTTAAATTAAACACAATCAATGCTCTGAGATAATTCTAATAACATTTTATTTGCTGGTCTTCATGTAATTCCTCATTTTTAATTTAAATAAGGCCTACTTTCTCATTTTGAATTTAATATTATGTATATATAATGGCACAGCATTATTTTTACTACATCTCATATGCATAGATACTTGACTATGGCTTTTATTGTATAAAATAACCACTTAGAATTCTCAAATAAGATTCAAATGCTCCTAAAACTATATCAGGCAATATAACATATTCTTACATTTATGTAGGCAAAAATTATAATGTTCTTTGTAAAATTATATTTATATATAAATATTATATATACATTTGTACATAACAAGATAAATATGTAATATGTTTTGGAAGCAATTATCTTATACATGACTAATAAACAATGCAATATAAGATAAACTTGAAAATGTAAATTATTAATAAAAAAGAACTTAACAACGCAATTTTTTTCATTATTAAAAGTCGTTTATCAGCAGACAAAGGAGTCTACATCTTTGGACCTGCACCTCAGCCACCACCACACCAAAAATGAAGCCTGCCTCAGCTTACTGTTTCTCACAATCAGAACACATGAGTGGACTGAAGGAAAAATAATCATAACAGTGGCAAAAGAGAAATCTTGTTTCTCTATAAACGGTGAGACCAAAACTTGTGTGGCAAGAGTCAGAAAGAAAACTGTGTAGAAGAAGAGAAAGGCAACCATCACTAGCAAGGCATTTATGTGGGCAATGGTGCTGGGCTCTCGGATGCCTTTGACGTTGAACCATATGTTCCTTAGATGTGTCCACAGGGAGAAAATGAGCAGGATAAAAATGATCAGAGACACAGTGAAGGGGATGAGAGTGAACATCGTATTAATTAAAAATATAAGTCTGTGAAATTGTTTGCAGTTCTTCAATGTGGAACTGTAGGAGAGATTTCTTTTGAATTCACCAGACCACACATCAATATGTATGTTCATCACTAAAATATTTGCAAACAAGAAGATTAGAGAAAGCAGCAAAGTCATTGAAACCACCTTTTTAATTCTCCACTTCAGGTACAGAAAAATATAGTTAGAAAAATTGGCTATCTTGAGAAAATAAAAGATACCAAGGCATGTAGCAAGCCAGAGGCTAAAATGATTTGCAAGAATCCAGGTATTATTTTTTATTCTTACAATTTTCACAGTCATTTCTAAATCTAGATTCGGTGAAGATATAAGTACAATAGTAAATACAGACCACAGCATATTTATTCTGGAGATTGCCAATGCAGTGAGGATCTGATCCACTGAAGAGATCTTTCTTCTCCTGAACCAGTCTATGATGTTCACCAGTGCTATGAATCCATTTGCAGCACTCCCAATTATAAGTTCCACAATGATAATAGCTGCATATATGATCCGTATGGAAATATTCATTTTCCATAAAGAAATATCCTGATTTCTGTAGTCTCTGAAGAATATTTGTTAATGTGTTAATTATAAATGTTTTTTAAAAAATATAACGTCTTTCTAAAATTTCCAATATAATAACAAATAAAAAAACACCAAGATACACCAATGTAGCTGATCATAGTTGTATTTATGAAAGTATCCTTTTTGACTTAGTCATACTGAGTTATATCCAGATTCTGTGTGTCCTATTGTAACCTAGAGTCTACGGTTACTGATGATGAAAGATATGCTGAAATCTCAGATGCTGAAATATATATAAAGACAAGTTGATTTGCATTGGTTTTCTAGTTTTTCTTTCTTTACATATTTTAATTGACATTTTGAGCTGTGGACAAGAAATATTCAAAACATTCTAAGGCTTATAGAAAGCAACAAGAATCGCATGATAGAAGAATTCTTGACATTGAAGGTATTTTCAATATTTCAGATTGAGACTCTAGGGACTTATCACCAATATCTACTAATTATTATTTATCTAATTATTATTTATAGATTATATTACTTGAGAATATAATATTAAGAATAATACTTTATAATTTACAACAGAAAATATCTATATAGGTTTATATAAAATCATACAATTATTTGAGATCTAAATATTCATTTTTACTTCATTGATACAAGTACTTTTTAATTTTCTCAATATTTATCAAGCATTGATCTCAGAATTTATAAGAATTTGATAAGAATTTCACCCTAACTATAGTGATAAGTGTGAATATTTGCTAAACTTTTGGAAATAGGTCCATTGTACATGGAAAGTAGTAGAATTCTATTGTGGTTACTGAATTAGCCTCTGAGGCAAAGCAGCTCTTAACCAAGCTCATATATAAAGGTAATATACTAAAGTAGAGGGATAGTCCCTCCAAGATTAGAGAATCAACCACTTCATTTTGACATACTGTATTTCTTGGCATCACTTGCGGGGGGGGGGGTCATGTTCAAACTTCTATCTATTAGCCTAAAATAAAAATGCCACTATAAGAGAATAAAACACAATATAGCCTTGACACTAAATCATTGTATTATCTTTGTCATTGAACCTTAACTTGTTTCAATCTTCCTGCAGAACTAGCATGTATTAAAGCATATTTGCCAAATCAATATCTATAAAGTTTGCATTCAGTTCAGTTAACGTATTTGCTTTACTGCATCTACTTATCTGAATTCACTATACAGACAATATATGAGATATCTAGCAAGATCACTGTAATGGATTAGTTTATAAAGCTGAAATTTTATCAGTTTAATGTTTTCATTTTATAGAAGAGTAGAAGTTTAACAGGGAGTGAGGAAAAATGCTGAATGGACAAGAACATAAACCACAAAAAGTTCCTAGAAAATATGAAAACTTAATCCATAATATCAATGGGTAAATATAACTATGATTTAGCAACAGAGATTTATATATGTTCTTGGCAAGGTTAGACTCGTTGCACTTCAAAAACATTAGCTTTATGGGCTCAGTTTATAAGACTGTTCAAAGATAGTTTGTATTCTGGAAATGAAACAATTTGAAGTGCAGAAGAAAGATGATTTCTGATGTTATGTCAGTCCTAAATGGAAAAGTCAAAGCCAAGAGTCTTATCCATAGACCATGTTTGTGTTTTCTTCCTGGTCAACTTCATTTTAGATTGATGGACCAGCTTAAATATTTATTCCAGTTTTCTTTTAAGGAGTTTACTATTCTTATGCATTCTGTAAGTAGCACATGCTTGCTAGTATATCCAACAGTCCTTTGACTAAGCACCTTTAAATTGAATCCCCATATAACCTCAGCTAAAGACCAAGTTTCAGTATATTTTCAGATCCTTATGAAACAGTTCAATTCCATGAGTTCTTTATAAATGTTATATTTTTATTAGTAACAGTCCTTATGTATTTGACATTACTCATTTTCTTTAAGATTTCTTTCTTCATGTGTTGGGAAACTATAACAAAATGCTAAAGGACTCAAACAATAGTAATTAATTTTCTCACAGTTCTAAAGGTTAGAAATCCTGGTCAATGTCATATAGGTTGGTTTTCTGGTGAGGCTACTCTCACTGACTTGTTGTTAGACTACCTTATTAGATAACATTTCCTCTGACCTTCAGTGGTCTTCTTCAAAACACATAGTACTCTGATTTAATTCCTAATATCTATAAGTACATATTGGACTAGGGGATTCCTCCTAATAATTTTAACTGCATGTTATTTTTTTTCTCTAACTCAATCAGGATGTAAGAGAGAATCAATTACATATTTTGTTTGTTCAGCTTTGGTTTGCATTATTTTGCATGAGATGCAAACAATTCATTCCAGGACAGAAAATCTGAAATGTGCCCCTTAACAACTTTTACAAAGATTTGAAGAAAGCAGAAAGTAGCACTAGTATTTTGTGACAATTGATTCAATTTGATCAATTGTAGAAACAATAACAGTGGGTTATTTTTATTGTTGCTGTTAATATTTTTATTTTTGTCTTGATTCATTTTCCCATTTTTGTGATAAAATACTCTGATAAATTTTCACCCTACTGATTGCTAAGATGTCCCTGGTTAGGACTCCAAGCAAGAGTAGAGAGGGTGCCTAAACAGGACATCCCTCTAATGAAGGAAATGACAACCCTAATTAGAAAAGAACTTTCATTCAGCTAAGTTGAACTCCTGTCGCAACTGGAGAGAGAGGTGGGGGAGAGAATATGTGCAAAGAGATCAGGTTCATGAGGAGAAGATCCACAAACAATGCTGACCAAACCTGTCAGGAACTCATTGAATTAGAAACAATTGCTAAGAAGACTTCAGGAAAAGGAACTAAACCCTCCAAAGGTGAATGACTGTCAAACAGCATAGGCAGTTTGTGGAGCCTTCTGCAGTAGGATCAGAGTATGTTTCTGATGCATGAACCTATGTCTCAGAGAGCATTCCCTACAAAGAAACACCTAACCCAGTCTTGATACTGGGATGAGGGACTCAGACCTACCTCATCTGGATACAACAGACTGAACTTTGAATCTACCCACCTTGGGACTCTTTTCCCTCTTTGGGAAATGGTTGGGGGGGATGGGAGGGAGGGAGGCTGAGAAAGTACTGGGAGGGGGAGCAGTGGTATCTATGGAAAAAAACTTTTTTAATAAATTAGAAGTAATCACTCAGGATGCCTATATTCCAGGCCTTGCTAAAAGGCACAGAGTTGAGCAGATTCTACTTACATTTAAAGTATTACCATATGCTCTCTCCCTCTGTCAGGAAGCCACTGAAGGGCATATTTTTGAGAAAGCACTCATTGATTGTCACTGCTCCTTTATTTCTTAGACCAATGACAGGTACCACCAACTAACTACCTACGAAAACACCAAGTTAGAAATGAGTTTCTGTTAAGGTTGAATTCCACAAGCATGCACATCAAAAAAAAATATTCTCAAGATCATCTCCTATAGACATTTAAATAACTTATTTCAGGGCTGCTCAAAAGTTTGTCTCCTGATAAATCTATATTCTGTTAAATTGCCAATTATCACTAAACATCACAATTTATCTTGATTTTTGTTACAGATTATTTGTAAATAAGAATTAGGTGAGGTAGAGAAAAATGCTAACACATCATATTAACTTGTTTCATTATTTTATCAGCAAAGGAAAAAATTTAAAAGCATCTCAGAAATAACAGTACATACTAAGCACTTTTAGCGTATTTTATCAAAAAACACAAGAAAGAGTTGCTGACTTGCTGTAGAGATATTTTATAAACTTTATTCCAAAGCTAAAGATAGTATTATACTTTCTTCTGGAGCATTAGCATGTTCTCAGTTCACAAACAGCAATGCCAGCTTACAACAAATGCTTAGCATTTTGAACATTCAAAACACTCATTGCATAAATCAACACCTAAACCCACAAATAATTGGCAGGAAGATTTAACAATCATTGTACATAGGTGCAAATGATGAGATTTTATTTTCAAATGACAAAAGAATATATTTAAAATACAGAGTAGATGTAGTAGTTTGACAAGGCACTTACTTACAAATCATCAAACTAAAGAAAAACACAATAGCTGTGAGGTACAAATTAAACTTTAATAATCAGAAATAAACACACCTAAAATATGTACTCAAATTACATATTCTGTGACATTGTTTTCTAACAGATTTCATGTTCATCGTTTCTTTCTTTTTAATTTATTTTTATTTATAAAATAAAGTCTTTTTTACCCATGTATTCTCTTGCTCCTCCTCCCTTTCCGCTCCCAATCCTTCCTGGACAACATTCAGCCTCCTTCCTCCCCATCCCCTCATCCTCCCGAAAAGGGCAGGAACTCCCAAGGTAGATCAGTTCAGCATCCACTCCAGGCAAGTCCAGTTTTCTCATCCTAATATCAAGACTGGGTTAGGTGTTCCCTTGGAGGGAATGGGCTCCGAAGTGCCAGCCTACACACAGAAACACAGTCTGATCCCTCTCCTTGAGGCTCCACATTCTGCCCATGTCAGTGGACATTTGCCTATCCTTGGAGGGCCTAGGTTCTTCTCCTGATAATTCCTCAGTGGCTGTCCTTGATTTAGTGAGCTCTCCAGAGCTCTACCCAGCCATCATTGTGGGAAGTTTTTCTCTTTGAAATTTCATGTAAACTTGAAAAAAATCTCATTCTGCCAATGACTAGTTCTACAGATTATTATCATTTTCACTCGCACCACTAAGTAAGCTTCTTAAAACATCACGACTTCAGCTTCTTCAAGAGAAAAATATCATAGAGATACATATGTGAACACTAGTTACTGTCTTTATAAGTTAACTTGCCACAGACATTTTACAGTTTCTCTTTCACTGTCTATTTCACATATCCAAATTTTAGCTAAAAATTCCCACTCAGATTTTAATGTTTCAAAAATTATCAAAGAGCCCAGAGTGTAGAGTTTAAATGAAGGAGACACAGAATTCACTGCTATAAAAGATTAAAGAAAAATTGTTCTACAAGAAGGGTTACCTGGGAATGGGGGCAGGATATTAAAGGGAATACAGAAAGAGTTATCTAACACTAAATACATTTTCTGAAAGTCATAAGGAAAACTATTAGTGTAGAAGCTTTCTAAAATATGCACATCAACCTGTAAAGTAAGAGTATAGGCTAATCTTATGATGAGGCAATGATACTCTTACTGGACACCACACGATAATAATATAAATATCACAATATGATTACATTATATGTTTTTTTAAATTATTATTATTTAGGTATTTAAAAAGAATTATGTATACCACTGCTTGCTCTTCTTTCCTTCCTCCCAATGCTTCCTGATCCTCCCTCAGCCTCTCCTGATCTATCCCCATAGAGGGCAAGGCATCCCAAGGTGAGTCAGATCAGTCTGGTATATCCATTTGAGGTAGGTCTGATTCCTTCATATTAATATTAAGGCTGGGTTGGGTGTTATTTTTCAAGTAAATGATTACAATGAATACAGATTTAAAAATCAGCATGTTTTTCATCCCTTGCATGATTAAACATTTTATATATTACAGGGAAGAAAAAAGTTGTTCTAAAACCCCACATACATTTGTGTCTAGACAACTTGTTATAGATTAATAGACTGTGAGCAACGCAGTTTTATTCTCAGCAAGTTTTTTTCTGGAAGGCTGCACATTGTGGTTACAAATAAAGAACCAATTATTTTATTATTTATCTCAAAAAGTAATCTTATAATCTTGTAATCACTCTTACAAGAATTATAAATATAAACTTTTTATATATCAACAAGAACCTGTACCCTCTCTGTTAATTCCTCAGTCCAAAACCCTACTCATCACCATTTTTTATATCAGGAAATTAAGGACAAAAATGGGTACAAGGAATCAATAATTATCTTTGATCAGCTACCCATCTTAGCTAGGAAGGTATGCCAGTTAATAATTGGACTGCTTTGTTTTTTATCTCTAACCTTAATAAATTTATCACTCAGTTATCTTTCCTTGTAAATTTTAGGTTGTTTTCTAAGGTGCTATTTTCATCTCAAAAATATTATCAAAACATCTTAATCTAGTCTGAAATAATTTTCAAATTTGTTCAGCTATGATGCTCTCCAAAACTTGTGAATACATCTCTCAACATTAAGATTAAAATAATTTAAACTAGTTGGCCTACTGGGACCCAAATATTTTTCTTATTTATTAACCTAAGCCACAGTCTATACAGCTCCTCAATAGAAACTTATGTTTTCTAGCTGTGTGACACCTTCTTGTTTTATTATTTATTCTCTACAGCCTCTGCTTCCTCAGAAGCAGAGAAAAAAATTTATTCTACCCTTACCCATATATTGATAGAGTTATAAAAATATGATTCTATTATAATCTCTTACTATATTTCCTAGAAAACCTTTAATCATCAAAATCCTATTAAATATAACATCATTATTAAAAATCTTTACCTCAGTTAAATAACACAGTTTAGGAGAAAATCATATTTATAAAAATCCACAGGCAAGAGTGCCCAATAAACCAAGATATTTCCAAGAAATAATCATACTGCATTAAAAATATTGGGCATCTTCTCATTCCCATTCATACCATGACAGCTACAAGAAAAAAAATGGCAAAGGAAAACATGCAAGGACATAGCAGTAGCAGGAAATATTTAGGTGCAGAGGCACTCAGGACCTTATCTGAGATTAATCCATCAAGGTTTTGTTTCCAAATGGGCAACTTGTGGAGTCAGTTTTCATTGGCTACGACTTTGGCATGAACATCAGCAAATTATTCCCCTGGTGATATAAACACATTGGTACAACAGTGACACAGATATCAAAGGAGTAACCAACCACTTTTTAATGGGAAATACAGCCTCTCTACAATTTGGACATGGGAGGGGGCAAAAATGGATAGAAGGGAGCAATGGATCTTAAGGTTTTGAGCAGGAGACTGTAGGATATGCTCACAGAAATAATAAAAGTGAAAGGAAAAAAGCAAATTTAAACAACATGTTTTTATTTTGTTTAATAAAAAGTAAATAATTGAAGTACTCCAAAAACTGTTGAAAATTATGTGAATTTGTTGAATTCCTTTAGGGAAATGAGCTTAAATAAATAATTACTTATTTTAAAATGGAAATGATGGCCCAGAAACATAATAGAGATTAGAGCATTCTGAATCTTTAGGCCTAAACCTCATCTACCACAGCACAGAAAGTTTATCCCAGTTTAGGGTTTTTCAGAATCAGGACAAAAGACTGACATTAAAAAAAAATCTATTCCAAAAAGCAGTCTAAATTAAAAATTATACAATTCTCTAGTTCCACGCTGAAGACATTGATAATGAGAAAAAGTAAAAAAAAAAAAAAAAAAAAAGGCACAAAACCAAAAACAAATCTTGAGTTCCTCAAACTGATATCATAAGGCAAGTTTTTCATTAACATCAATCCAGACATCATGACGTGTATTGAAGATTTTGACATTTAAAAACAAAAAGACAGAGACAGTATCAGGGTTACTGAAACCACCCACCTAACTTTGCAATTAAGGCAAAGGAAAAAAATTAGAAGGAAGTAATTAGAAAAATTGAGTATCTTGAGAAGGTTAAAAAATGCTGAGTTTGGTAGAAAGCCAAAGATTAAAATGATTTGTAACAAAAAGATTAAAATGATTCAGATTTTACTATTAATTCTGAAATTTTTACTGAGTAAATGAGAAAAAACAATATATTTATTTCTACAAGCCAGAAATAAGCAACTCTGGAGATAGTCAGAGCAGTGTTCCACTGAAGAGATCTTTCTCTTCTGAATCCAGTCCAGACAATTTATCAGAGCTATGAATCCATTTAATACTTTCACAATTATGGACTCCACAAGGAAAATGGTTGTGAATGAGCTCTTCATGAGAACAGCCATTGCCTGTAAGAGAAGCACAGTGCTGGCTACTTACTACTGCTTTCAGCTGAGATCCTATTTATATTTTTTCCTTTTTCATTTGGTGAGTTTACATCATACAACTCATCAAACTCAGTTATCAGTCCTTTCAGTTTGATACCTTCTCTTATGATTTCACCATTTAATAAAAAGCCCAATCATTCTGTTAATTTATCTACTAAGGCATAATTAAACACCCTCTGGCCAACCCCTTAAAACGAGACCTTCTTCAACCACACCCCTGCCAGAGGTCATCAATGCAGGAGTGAAGCACTGTGTCATTTAACTATGTTCTAGCTTTGAGTCCTTTTATACAATGACATCTTTTTTTTTTTTCAAGTCCACTAATGAGTGAGTATATTCTCTGCTTCTCTTTATGGGTTTGTGATACCTTGCTCAGGAGGATATTCTCAAAATCCATTCATTTGCCTGCGAATTTTATGATATCATTTTTTCTCACTGCTGAGTAGTCCTCCATTGTGTAGATGTACCACAGTTTGGTAATCCATTCTTCAGTTGAGGGGCATCTAGGTTGTTTCCAGGTTCTTGCTATTAGCGATAATCCTGCTATGAACACAGTTGAGCTAATGCCTTTGGAGTTCGAATTTGCATCTTTAGGGTATATACCCAGTAATGGTATTGCTGGATCCTTGGGGAGATTGATTCTCAATTTTCTGAGAAACCTCCATACTGCAGTCCAGTGTGACTGAACAAGCTTACACTACCACCAACAATGGAGGAGTGTTCCCCTTGCTCCACAACCTAGCCAGCATAGGCTGTCATCTATGTCTTTTATCTTAGCCAATCTGACAGGTGTCAAGTGGTATCTCAAAGTTGTTTTGATTTGCATTTCTCTGATGGCTAAAGATGATGAGCACTTTTTCAAGTGACTTTCAGCCATTTGTAATTCTTCTGCTGGAAATTCCCTTTTTATTTCTGAGCCCCATTTTTTTATTGAGTTATTCAAGGTTTTGGGCTCTAGTTTCTTCAGTTCTCTGTATATTTTAGAAATCAGTCCTCTGTCACTTGTAGCGTTGGTGAAAATCTTTTCCCATTCTGTTGTTTTGTCTTATTGACTATGTCGATGACTTTACAGAAGCTTTTCTGTTTCAGGAAATCCTATATATTGATTGCTGTTCTTAGTGTCTGTGCTACTGGTATTATATTTAGGAAGTGGTCACCTGTGCCAATTTGTTGGGGGGTATTTCCAGCTTTCTTTTCTATCAATTTCAGTGTGATTGGGTTTATGTTGAGGTCTTTGATCCACTTGGATTTGAGTTTTGTGCAGGATGATAGGATTGGATCCATTTGCATTTTTTTTACATACTACCATCCAGCTATGCCAACACCATTTGTTAAATATACTATCTTTTTTCCATTGAATGTTTTGGGCCTCTTTGTCAAAGATCATGTGTTCATCGGTTTGTGGGTTTATGTCGGGATCTTCAGTTTGATTCCATTGATCCACAAGTCTGTTTTTATGCTGGTACCAGGCATCAAAAATCACAGAAAGCCTGACTCTGTCTATTAATAGCTAAAATTAAATTGTGCATTACCATACCCCATCCCATCTTCTAATAACCTTCTTGTTAGGTTTATTTTACTTTTGTAATGTTAGTTATCTCTGTAAACAAATGATAAGATCAAAATTGTATTCTAGGAGGTAAAGAGAAAAAATGTAAGTAATACATTTTATTTACATAGTAGTCCATGAAAATCAAGCAATTTTCTTTTACACCAGCTACAAAAGACTCCAGATTATTGTGTAGAAGATATCTACTCTCTAGATGAAGTTTCAATACAATGTTGGGGAAAATGTAAGATGGATGATAGATTGATAGAAAAATAGGTAGGTAGATAAATTGATGATAAATAAATATATAAATGACAGATAGATAGATAGATAATTTCCATGCTGTTTTATTTAAGTTTTGTTGCTTTGATGAAATATCATGACCAAAAGTAATTTTACTTTGGGTTTATAATGCTAGAGGGATAGATATACATTATGACAGGGAATGTATGAGGTCAGGACCAGGAAACTAAGCAATCATATCTCAAACATATCTAGGAAATAAAAAGAAGAAATAGTTTTGAAAGTGAATCCCCAATGATATATCATCTTTCAATAAGACTCCACTTCTAAAATTTTTGTAACATCTTCTAATAGCACCTCAAACTGGAGCCTGAAGTCCATATGCAGAAACAAACATGGAGACAATTTCTCATCTAAACACCCATGCATAAATACATACACAGGAGTAGAATTATAAAGAGATTATTTCAAAATATTATGTGTGCTAAGAAGTAACAAATGTCATATGCAAGAAGAATCAGGTGAGCACTGATAATTGGGAAATGATTTTGTATCTTCAAATCTAAAGCTTATGGCTTTGAAATAAATCATCATATATGGAGATTGATAATTTTGCAGGGTATAGTATTCTAGTTTGGCAGCCATGATCTTTTAGTGTCTGTATAACTTCTGACCAAGGCCTTCTAGCTTTCACTATTTCCATTGAATAGTCAGGTGTTATTCTGATGGGTCTGCCTTTAAAAGTAAGTTGGCCCTTTCCTTTTGCAGCTCTTAAAATTTTTTCTTTGCTCTGTATGCTTTGTGGCTTATTATGTGACTTGCTGACTTTTTTTTGGTGGGGGGTCATATCTATTTGGTGTTCTGTAAGATTCTTGTATCTTTATAGGCATTTCCTTCTTCAAGTTAGGAAAGTTTTCTTCTATGATTTTATTGGGTACATTTTCTGTGTCTTTGAGCTGATATTCTTCTGAAGAGAAGAATATCTATTCCTATTACTCCCATGTTAGGTCTTTTTATGGTATCCCAGATGTTATGAGTGATTTGTGTTATGGTTTTTTTGGTTTTAGTATTTACTTGGACTGATATATCTATTTCAGCTACTGAGTCTTCCACTTCAGAGATTCTCTTTTCCATCTCTTGGATTCTGTTGGTTATGCTTGTATCTATAGTTCCAGCTCTTTTCTTCAGGTTTTTCTATTTCCATCTTTGCCTCATTTTGTGCCTTTTTATTGCTTCCATTTCAATTTTTAGTTCCTGGAATGTTTTTTTCATTGTTTGGTTTACCTTTTCTAGGTTTTCTTTCAAGGATTTATTCATCTCTTTCAATTTTTTGTTTGTATTTTCTTCTATTTCTTTAAGGGAATTTTTTATATTTTCTTTGAGGGCTTCAATGATAATCATAAAGCTGGTCTTGGTGTTGCTTCCTTCTGCTTCCTCTTCATTGCCCTGCTCAGTTCTTGTACTTATAGAGCAACCACTTTCTTCTGGAGTTGCCTTTTTGTTCTTCATATTATTATGTGTATTTTTGGACTGGCATCTGCCCATGGCTTCTGTGGTTCATGATTACATGGGTCCTAGTCAGATGTGGCAAGAGAGCTTGTGCGTCTCCTGTCGCCTCTGAGCAAGGGCTCTCCTCAATCTCTGACTCTGCTCTGGGTAGGGGTCTGAATATCAAGACTTCAGTCCTTCTCTGCTGATGGAGATGGAGGCGGGGTGTCCATGCAGTGTCCCCTATTTTAGGTGTGGCTGGGGGAGCCCCTCACAGCCAAACCAAAGTCCTGTCTGCTAAGAAGTGTTTGGGGACATGCACCACAGACCGAACCTGGCAAAAAAGATATTTCATTACAAAGTCAGACTGAAACAATACCTATCTACCAATCCAGCCCTCCAGAAAGCTCTATAGGGAAAACTCCAAACTAAGGATGCCAGATACACTCATGAAAACACAATCAGTAATCCCAGAAAAGAATAGCCCAGAGAAAGAAAATACATAGAAGCTACTACCAAAAATAGCAGGAAACATCAATCAGTGGTCACTAATATCCCTTAATATCAATGGACTCAAATCACCTATAAACAGACACACACTAACAAGATGGATACAAAAACAGAAGCCATCCTTCTGTTGTCTACAAGAAACACACATCAATCATAATGACAGACACAGGATCAGAGTAAAGGGTTGGGAATAAGTTTTCCAATCAAATAGTCCTAAGAAACAAGCTGAGGTTGCCATCCTAATATCTAACAAAGTAGACTTTAAGATAAAAGCAATTAAAAGGGACCAAGTTGGTCATTACTTATTCATCACAGGAAAAATTGGTCAAGAGAAGATTTCAGTCCTGAGTGTTTATGCCCCAAATATAAGGACACCTACCTATGTAAAAGAAACACTGCTAAAGCTCAAATCCAACATCAGTTCTCACACCCTAATAGTCGGAGACATCAATACCACACTTTCACCCCTGGATAGAGACTCAACAGAGAAATAAGGAGTCTAACAGAGGTTATGATGCAAATGGATTTAACAGATATATACAGAGCTTCCACCCAAATGCAAAGGAATATACATATTTTTCAGCTCCTCATGGAACTTTCTCTAATATTGACCACATAACTGGTCATAAAGCAATATCAACACATACAAAAAAATGGGAATAATCTCTTGTATCATATCGGACTACCAGGGCCTAAAGTTAGAGTTCAACAACATCAAAAATCACAGAAAGCCTACCAAATCATTAAAAACTAAACATCACTCAGCTGAACCAACTCTGGGTCAAGGAAGAAATTAAGAAAGAAATCAAAGTCTTCCTAGAATTTAATGAAAATGAATCCACAACATACCCAAACTTGTGGGACACCTGAAAGCAGTCTTAAGAGGAAAATTCATAACACTAGATGTTTATATGAAAAACCTAAAGAATATCCACACTAGAGAACTAACAGCTCAGCTGAAAGCCGATGAAAGCCTTAGAACAATTAGAAGCAGACTCACCTAAAAAGAGAGGACGGCAGGAAATAATCAAACTTAGAGCAGAAATCAATACAATTGAAACAAAAAGAACAATACAAAGAATCAATGAATCAAAGAGTTGGTTCTTTGAGAAGGTCAACAAGAGAGATAAGCCCTTATCCAAACTAATCAAAAAGCAGAGAGAGAGTGTCCAATTCAAGAAGATCAGAAATGAAAAAGAGGACATAACAATAGACCCCCAGAAAACCCAGGGAATTATCAGATCATACTTTGAAAATCTGTATTTCACAGAAATGGAAAACCTAGAAGAAATGGACAGCTTTGTGGACAGGTACCATTTACCATAATTAAATGAAGAATAGATTAATTACATAAACAGGCCTATAACCCCTAAGGAAATTGAAGCTGTTATTAATAGCCTCCCCAAAAATAAAAGACAAGCTCCATATGGTTTCAGTGCAGAATTCTACCAGACAATCAAAGAAGAATTACTACCATTATTCCTCAAATATTTCACACAGTAGAAACTGAAGGAATATTGCCAAATTCCTTTTATGAGACCACAATTACCCTAATACCCAAGCCACCGAAAGACACAACAAAGAAGGAGAATTACAGACCAATTTCTCTCATGAATATTAATGTTAAAACTCTCAAAAAATTTTGGCAAACCTTATACAACAAGATATAAAAAATATCATTCACCACAACCAAATAGGATTCATTCCTGAAATTCAGGAATGGTTTAACCGTAATCGTCATCAATCATATAAGCAAGCTAAAGGAACAAAACCACATAATCATATTCTTAGATGATAAAAAAGCCTTTGACAAAATCAAAAACTCCTTTATGATAAAAGGTCTGGAGGGGTCAGGAATACAGGGACAATATCTCAATATACTAAAGGCAAACTACAAGAAACTGACAGCCAGCATCAAATTTAATGGAGAAAAACTCAAAGCAATCCCACTAAAATTAGGAACTAGACAAGGATGTCCTCTCTCCCTTTATCTATGCAATATAGTTCTCGAAGTTATAGCTAAAGCAATAAGAGAAGAAAAGGAGATTAAGAGGATACAAATTGGAAAAGAAGTGATATTATCTCTATTTGCAGATGATGTGAATGTACACATAAGTGACCCACATAATTCTTCCAAGGAACTTCTACAGCTGATAAACACCTTCACCCATATAGTTGGATACAAGATTAACTCAAGGAAATCAGTAGCTCTTCTATACACTAAAGATAAAAGGGGTGAAAAAGAATTAAGGGAAACATCACCCTCTATCATCGCTGCAAATAGTATTAAATACCTTGGAGTAACTATAACCAAAGAAGTAACAGATCTATTTGATAAAAATTTTAAATCACTGAAGAAAGAAGTTGAGGAGGATATCAGAAAAGGGAAAGATCTCCCATGTTCCTGGATAGGTAGAATCAACATAGTAAAAATTGCAATTCTATCAAAAGCAATCTACAGATTCAATGCACTGCCCATCAAAATCCCAACACAATATTTTTTGGATCTTGAAAGAATAATACTCGCTTTCATTTGGAATAACAGGAAAGTCAGGATTGCCAAAAGAATTTTGCCCAACAAAAGAACCTCAGGAGGCATCACCATCCCTGACTTCAAGTTATACTATAGAGCTACAGTAATAAAAACAGCCTAGTATTGGCATAAAAACAGACCTGTGGATCAATGGAATTGAATTGATGATTCTGACACTAACCCAAAACCTATGAACAACTAATCTTCAACAAAGAGGCCCAAAGTACTCAATGGAAAAAAGATAGTATCTTTAACAAATGGTGTTGGCATAGCTGGATGGTAGTGTGTAGAAAAATGCAAATATATCAGAGCCTGTCACCCTGCACAAAACTCAAATCCAAGTGAATCAAAGACCTCAACATAAACCCAGGCACTTTAAACTTGATAGAAAAGAAAGTAGTAAATACCCTTCTACGAACTGGCACAGGTGACCACTTTCTAAATATAACACCTGTACCACAGACACTGAGATCACCAATCAATAAGTGGGACTTCCTGAAGCTGAGAATCTTCTGTAAAGCCAAGGACACCGGCAATAGGACAAAATTACAGCCTACAGAATGCGAACCCTACAAGTGATAGAGGATTGACCTCTAAAATATATAAAGAACTCAAGAATCTAGAGCCCAAAACCTTGAATAACCCAATCATAAAATGGGGTTCAGAACTAAAAAGGAAATTCTCATCAGAAGAATTACAAATGGCTTAAACACACTTGAAAAAGTGCTTATCATCTTTAGCCATCAGAGAAATGCAAATCAAAACAACTTTGAGATACCACCTGACACATGTCAGATTGGCTAAGATAAAAGACACAGATGACAGCCTATTCTAGAGAGAATGCAGAGCAAGGGGAACACTCCTCCATTTTTGGTGGGAGTGTAAGCTTGTTTAGCCACTCTGGAATGCAGTATGGTAGTTTCTCAGAAAACTGGGAATCAATCTCCTCAAGGATCCAGCAATACCACTTCTGGGTGTATACCCTAAAGATACACAGTTGCACTCCAAAGGCATTAGCTCAACTATGTTCATAGCAGCATTATTTGTAATAGCAAGAACCTGGAAACAATCTAGATGCCCCTCAAACACAGGCCACTCATTTTCTGAAGAATTGATTCTGCAAAATTCAGTTGGAGTCTGGGAGTCATTTTGTATAATGAATATTTCATAGACAATTATAGTGATGTTGGCACAAGAAAGGTGATATGATTGGTTTGACTATGAACAGCACTCATGGAACTACAGGTTGTGCTAATTATAGAGTCCTCTCATTTTCTAGAGTCCTCTGGGAATCAGCTTTTGCTGTTGGATAATGCTTTTGTACACTGGAAATATTTGTCACTCATATTGGTTTAATAAAACACTGGTTGCCCAGTAGACAGACAGGAAATATAGATGGAATCAAAGACTAACAGAATTCTCGGCAGACAAAAAGGCAGAGGGAAACAGTCACCAGCCAGAGGTACAGGCAGTAAGTTGAGAAGACTAAACTGAGATACAACACCAAACCACAGGGCTAAATGTAGTTAAGAATTACGAATTAATTTGTGTAAGAACTGGTTTGTAACATGCTTGAGATACTGGCCCATCATTTACTCTAATATTAAGCCTCTGATTCAATTATTTTGGAAATCATATTTGGGAGTTATTGATAGGAGAGTAATGTCCAACTACAAGCTTCCCTTACTGAAACTCTCAAAATAAATCTAATTTATATCTGCAGATGTAATGTATATTGATTGGTACTTGGGTTGAAACAGGATCAAAAATCTCTTTGATGCTGATTTAGCTCTATGAAATAAAATAACAAAATGCCATTACTTTAGAAAAGAAGTTTTAGCATGTTTATCAGACCAACAGATTCTTACAATGCTACCATTGTAATCATATGGGTGACCAGCTGGGACATCTGAAGTGTTTCAGAATCAGCTCTGATCTTCCATGACACTCCTCTTCTCTGTTTCAGGACTGTTTCACTTTCTGACCAGCTGGGACATCTGAAGTGTTTCAGAATCAGCTCTGATCTTCCATGACACTCCTCTTCTGTTTCAGGACTGTTTCACTTTCTGCTTGTAGGTTTCTACTCGCATAGCATGATTAATAATCTACATTAAATGTTTTGTGTGAAGTTAATGAAACCAAATATAAAAAGTGACATAGCCTTGCAACAAGTGTGTGTCATGTAGTTTTTAGTGAATAAAAGTTAAATTTTAGTTGATTTACTTTCATAATGACATGAAAATAATTTACCACATTAACAACCACATAAAAGAGTTCCAGAGGTAATGCTCATCTGATTAGGAAAGCTACCCTTCCCAAGGAGCATCTGAGAGTACAAAGTAGACCTATGGGGATTAGCACTCACCCTCTGTTCTATCTTACTATAATAGATCAGAGGTTCTGATGTAATAGTGGTACAGGATGAACACAACTAGAGTATGGTCTTCATCTATCCCACTCCTTAGAGAATTAGGTTATTACAGCTCATTCATTATCAAGGGTAGAGTGATTTTTGAGGCTTTTTTTCTTTGTTTGTGGTAATTTCTCTAGAGTCATAGACTAGTAAGCAATGTAACTATTTTACTTATGGTTTATATTTCTGTGAAAAAGCATCATGACCATCTTAACTCTTATAAAGTAAAGCCTACAATTGAAACTGGATTATATTTCAGAGGTTTATTCCATTGTTATCATGGCAGATAATGTGGAAGCATGCAGGTAGATGTGGTGCTGGAAAAGGTGAAGAGAGTTCAGCATCTGGATTTTCAAGTGGAAAGTGAGTGACAATGATAGTGGGTCTGGCTTAAGCATTGACATCTGAAAGCTCACCCCCAGTGACACACTTCTTCCAACAAGGCCGTCACTACTCTAATAAGAGCACATCTCCAGTAATGCTACTTCTCATGAGTTTAGAGAAGACACTCACCCAAACTACCATATTCTATTCTCTGATCCCCATAGGCTTATAGTCATACCATAATGCAAAATGCATTTTTGTTAAACCTCAAAAGTCCCCATAGCTTTCACCAGTCTGAACCCTGTTTTAAAATTCAAAGATTCTGCAGACTTATGGCAATCTCATAAGTTAAATACCTATAAAATTATAGTAAAAATGCAGATCATATAATTCCAACATAAAATGGGACAAAATATACATTACTGTTGCAAAAAAAGAGAGGATAGGTCACATAGTGATAAAATATCAAACAGGAAAAAGACTGAAAATCAATGGACAAACTCCAAATCCCAAATTACTATACCGAATGTCAGAACACTTATCAGATCTCCAACTCCTTTTAGCTTTGTTGACTGCAACACACTTATTTCTCTTGGGCTGCTTCCACTCCGTGGTAGCACCTTTCATCTGCATTCCATGTCTTGCAGTCCCCAACATTTTGAGGTCTTCAAAGTAATCTAGGTTTTACCTTCACAGTTTTGCACAATAACATTTGTAAGCCTCCATACAGGGAAAGCCCAATCAGATATCTGGCCTCAGCAGCTTTCTTTAGTGAAAGAGAAAGATACCATAACCCCTTTCATCTTTCCTTGACTGTAAAATCAGAACTATATGTCTGAAACTGTCACATTCTGCTGCTAGCTGGAACTGGAACATGCTCTGCTCATTCAATTACAGCTTCACTACCTCTCTGTTATGAATGGTTTTCTTTACTGCTAAAGTTGACTGTTCTAAATCTTGCCTTTTAGATGAGGCTGGCCTTTAATGCAGATCCATCAGCTTCTGCCTTCTGATTGCTGCAAATAAAGGTGCTGGGAATAGAGAACCACCACATCTAGCCTTAAACTTTTCTTTAATTATTTATTACTTTTTAATTTATTTTTACGGATTGGAAGTTTAGCTGGATGGGGTCTTGCTATGAAGTCACCACTCACTCTTTTCCCACTTAGCATCAGGTTTCTCTTTAATCTTTTTACATTTTCTGTTGCTTCTTTCCTTTTCCTCAGCACATATAGTGAAGAATCATTTACAGTACACTGTCGTCTCCTGGTTTACATGTTTTTCCACTGAGCATTAAACTCAACATATTGCTACTTTTACATTTCCCATAAAATATAAACATCAAAGCAAGCAAAGGTTCAATTGTATAAATTGTAGGAATTGTGTTAGGCTGACCCTATTGGGTATTCCACATGTTTCCCAACTGAGAACAAAACTAGTTCCACAAGTTCATCATATCTCCTACTTCTCTATTTTTCTTTATGCATGCATATATGCATTTATCTATCTATTGGTCTGTCTATTTATCTATGTCTACCTGTAATCTATCTATATGTCTATCTGTGATCTATCTTTCTATCAATATATCATCTATCTACATATCTATCTATCATATATCTATCTGCCTGTTCACCATCTGTCACCATTATCTATCATCTATACAAATAGACTTGCATATTATCTTTATTTAAAGACCTCTAATATGTAGGTACTTATTCTGTAGGAAAAAGCAAAATAACAACACAAAAAAATCCCTAGGGATCAGCTGATCATTGGGTGCCTATTATCAATGCCTAGAGCACAACTCCTCCATCAAAAGTACAGGAAACATTACATAAGTGATAACAGAATTTACGAGACAGAGGATTAAAACATTTGCTACAGGAAAGTGTCTTTTCCATATGAAAGGGAAGCTACATGGATGAAATATCAAAAATTTGTTTGGTTAAATAAGTTCTTCATAATGACAACAGTTAATATTCCAAGATGAATGGGAGTGAAACCTAACGAGGAACCAACTGTCGATAAAGATCTACAGACAATTAATGAGTTCTCAGAGAATGAGTTTTTCCAGGAATTAAGATCTAGACTGGTGATCCAATTTCAAGTGATCAACCCTAAACATACGTATATATAAGCAACACTAAAAAATTTATCTTGTTGTATTCAAATATACATATGTAAGGATAATAATTAAAGAGAACAAGGTTGTAAATCTTACAAAGAGTAAAGGGGAAACATGGAGGAGTTTCAAAATATGAACAAGGAGTGGAAATGATGAAAATACAGTACTCATTTGTGGAGATACCCCTCCCAAATAAAAATTGAAAGAAGTTTCAATAATATGAGTGTTAAAATTTCTGATAGAGTGATAATAAACCAGAATTTAATTCAATTCATTAAAGTACAATGTAGAAATAAAAGTTTTATAGGTAGGGGTTTATTATTATCATAATTATCTTAATACAGAAATGTATAAATAAAGTTGAATTGCTGAGCCTACTTTTTAATTGTATTTGATTTTAATACAATCAATAAACTTGTGACTAATGAAAAAGTCAACATGACATGCAGTAATTTATAATTAAGTCTAAAAATTTACAAGGAATTTAATTAGTGCCCCTTCTTTTAATGAATTAATTTGCTATTTTGTTTTATAGAAAAAATATGGTTGATTTGTTACCGGATGCATTTCTTTCTTTTCAAGAAGAAGATAATCTTTTTTGAAACTCCTGTTTGGGTAGAACTTAAGATATTTTTTTTTTCTCTAAACATTTAAGATGCAGAAGAAGAATCAGAAAAGCACCCAGGGTGAGTGTCTCTCTCTCTCTCCTAGCAGATATAACTTCTGTCCTACTTCAAGAGACCTTGTTGTTCTTATCCCTCCACCCACTTCATTCAGCCCTACCCTAAGATGATTTGCATTCCTCTTTGTGTTTTTTTTTTTCCTTTCTGTTGAGAAAGGATCCAGACCAGGAGGACCTGCCTGTTGCTGCTCTGATGGTATGCTCATGCTTCTATTTTTATCAATTGCCCTTAACATTTCCAAAATAGCTAGGCTAACTTATGTTCCTAGTATATTTGTTTCCTAAATGTTGGGCATTTGTAAGAAATTTCAAGGTAGTTTGGGATCACTATCTTTGTTCAATGTTGCTTCAGGGGATTGAGTTTGTGATTCATTTCTAATATGCAAAACAGCATGTTTTTCTTCATGAAGTCTAAAGCCCTAAGTTGTTTTGAGACAGGATCTCACCACAAAATCTATATTAACTTTAGACCTGTTTTACTTCTGTCCTAGCTTCTTCAGTACTAGACTGATTTTCAAGTGTGCATCACAACAACAAAGTTACACATTTTTGATATATTTTATAGTATCCTCAGTTCTTTTGTTCTATTTTGTCATAGATTCTTTGACTATCTGCTAGCTACGAAAGGATGATATCATGTTAGACTTTATATACCTTTTTTTTTGCCTAAATGTGTTTCATCTGTCTTGATGCTTACATGAAAAAAATAAAGTAGATTATGGAGGAAAAGGAAGGTAAATAAATAATATCTGAAGCTTCTTGGTGATGAAGGAAAACCAGATGTATGAACAAGGAAGACACAAAGAATGAGAAGATTTGTGTTGGTAAGTTTATGTAAGATTATTGTCTGTTTTGTAGTACAAAAGTAACATTTCCATTTTTTTTTTATTTTTTCAAAGATTCTACTTGTCCTGTACTTCTGTCATACTTTTTTCTTATTTTATTTTTTATTTATTTAAGAAGTATATTTTTCATATTTACCACTCTTCCCTCTCTCTTCCCTCCTCCCAGCCCTCCCTCATCCTCATCCCTTCCCATTCCCTGATTCCTTCCCCAAATTTGTGTGTATGCACAGGTTAAACAGTTACAACTGAACAGAACATAATATACTATGTATAAATTACAGCTGAAAGCAATTTTATGCTATATCTTAATAACTATTATAGTACTAAAATGAATTAAGTGCAAAACAAACAAATCTTAATAATAAACATGAGGTAATAAATTGATAGTAAAGGAGGAGTAATCTGAATATATGTACATTCATCTATTAGTATATATAGTGTTTATGTGTGTGTATGTTTGTGTGTGTGTATGTGCATGCATGCACGTGTATTTCAAAGACAGATGATCAGCTTTCTCAGTATAGGTACTTATGGATATTCTCTGGCATGTAAGAAGTTGACTGACAAATTGTAGAACAAACCTTGTAAACAATCATAGGTTCCTATATGTATGCATTTTTAATGTTCTAAGTTCTTATTTCATTTACCTACTTAAAAATTATTAGCTTTAAGTAAGCTAAAATTGAATAATTTTGCCTGTCCAGAAATTAGTAACTTATATTGAACATTAAATATGGAAACTAGAAAAACAATGAAAGTAAATATATCTTTACTTTAATGGCAGAACATGTGAATTTGGTGTTTCTGTCATCACAATCTATCAGAAGCCAAATTTTTATGTATACAATACATAGTATCTGCAAGAAACTGGGCTGTTGTCAACAATATATTATTTTTGTAAAAAAAAAAACTATGAACCAAGTTATGAATGAATCTTAATGTTTGTTTGATATTGAATAGAAGAGTGCATAACACTGAGTTTTTTTTCTACATTTTCAAGTATGAGAAAACATATTTTAGAAGAGAATTGAATTTCTACATCATTTCTAAGCAGTGAAGTAGAAACTGAGGCATCCCTTTTTTGACAATGAGTGCTATCCTTCAGGTCACATTATTAACCATTTTATATGTGGAAATCATAACAGGAATTTTTGGAAATGCATTCATAGCATTGGTGAACATCATGGCCTGGGTTAAGAGAAGAAATATCTCGGTTGTGGATCAGATATTTATTGCTCTGGCCATTTCCAGAATTGCTTTTTTATTGTTGATGATCATAACTTTTTTGATATCTGAGCTATACACAGCTTTAATAACTGAAAAACTAATCAGTATAATTTATTTTTCCTGGACATTTATTCATCATTTTAGCATTTGGCTTGCTACATGTCTCAGCATCTTTTATTTTCTCAAGATAGCCAATTTTTCAAGTTCTCTTTTCCTTTACCTAAAGTGGAGAGTTATAAATGTGGTCTTAGTGACATTGTTAGTTTCTCCACTCATCTTGTTTATAAACATTACAGTCATAAACATACGTATAGATGTCTGGATTCACCAAAATAAGCCAAATACTTTCTATAATTTTACCACAAGTAATGTAACACAACTTTCTAAACTTGTTTTACTCATCAATACTATGTTCACACTCATCCCCTTTAAAATTTCCCTGATCACTTTTATCCTGCTCATCTTCTCCCTTTGGAGACATTTGAAGAACATGCAAAACAATGCCAAATGTTCCAGAGACATCAACATCACAGCCCACATAAAGACTCTCCAAATGGTGATTTCCTTCCTGTTACTATATACTATGTTATTTCTGGTACATGTTTTTCAGTCATGGAAATATAAAGTTCATCACAGAAATCCATTTGAATTGTTTCTTCAGGATGTTGGACTATTGTTTCCCTCAGGCCATTCATGTGTCTTGATTCTGGGAAACAGTAAGCTGAGACAAGCATTTCTGTCCATGGTGAAGTGCAGGCTAAATGATGCAGAAGTCATGAGTTCTTAGAACATCTAAGAGATTATCTTCCATATTATAGAGGATGACCTGATTGTAAGAGATCCTTCATGTTTGTATTTGTTTTTTCTGGTTATTCTTTATTTGTAGCTATGTGAAATTTACAAAATTTTCTGTATATCAAGAAGTGTCCAAATATGTTACAGACATACAAGAAATAAGAAAAGATGTATGTTGTTATACAAGGAATTATTTGAAAAATGGACTTTTAGTACAACTCTCAGTATCATTATAACATAATTAACTGTCCCTAAATAGCCTTTTTATAATTTTAATGTGATCATTGAGTAATACCTAAAACATATGTGTATGTAAGTATATGTAGCTTATTTAATGTAGGTGAGTAACTCAACAGTTTCTACTTCATAGTCAAGAACATGCTAAGAACTGACATGTAAAGGTAGATATACATTTAACCTGTTGTTTCATGTATAATATTAATTTAGAAAGTTAAAGAAATTTGTCAGTCTTTTCCATTTTTTCCAAATTACTTAATATAAAATCAGTAATTCTTGAAACATGTCTGTCATTGAAAATGCATTATATTTTCTATGTAGTTGTTATATTTATGCTAAAAAACACCAACTGACAACTATGTCTTAACTGAATATCACAGTGTGGAAAAGTATGTGCTTGCTTTACTCAAGCCACTGTTCTCATGGACTGTGGGACTATGTTTTCATACATTGTAAATATTTGTCACTGTAACTATTGGCTTATTAAAATACTGATTGGCTAGATTCTAGGCAGACAGGAAATATAGGTATAGCAACCAGACAAGGATAATTCTGGGAGGAGGAAGAGAAGAGCAGATGCCAGAGAGATGCAAAAACAGTGGGATGAAAATGCTGCACTGAGCAAAAAACATCAAGCCAAATGGCTAAACATAAATAGCAATATGGGTTAACTTCAAGTATAACAATTAGCAAGTAATAAGCCTGAGTTATAGAGCAAATATCTTATAATTAATATAAGCCTTAGTGTGGTTATTTGGGACTAAAAGGCTGGGGAACTGGCCAGGCAGTACAGAGATACTTCAAGTTACACCGATCAACTTTTGAAGGCAGAAACAGCAGATTATTACAGGAATATAAACTTGGAGTAACCTAGAGTGACTACTGTGTTTTTACCATGACTTTTGATAAGTAGGTACTTTGCTTTAAGCGCATAGCAAACTGTGAAATGTGAAATGTCTAAATTCAATCAAATAATTGAACAATTTAAGATAGGGTTAGAGTTGGATGAGGAGAAGGGTACAGAGCTGAGCAAGTGAGAAAAAAAAAACAAAAAAAGAATAATGGGATCATTTAGAAGCAAAGATTTGTTTGGTTAAAGTTTATTTTCCCAAACAAAATCTCTCAAGCTAGGGATTGACTGCTGGTTAAATTTTCTCTACCAATAAGCCATATTTATTCATTAATTAAATACATGTTTAAACATACTTTCTGTGTATATTTTAAAAATATTTATATGAGAAACAAATATATAAATTTGTATATGTATAAAAAGTAGCTATATAAAGGATATTGTTGGTCATTTGCATACCTCAAACATTTTAGTTATCACATATGTGTAGTAATATTTTTCATGTGTAGAAACTGAGTTTTTGAGACTTTCAATGTATATATCGGTACATGAAGATGTTATTAGAAAGTAAGGAGGGCCCTTGTAAAAAAGGATACAAGGACCCTCTAATTCAAATAAATTATCTACAAGATTGGTGAGACCCAACCAACCATTGTCCAGGGGCATCCTAAACTCAGGCCCATAACCAGACTCCAGTGAATTTCCTGATCCCATACCATGCAGCCAAACACAAAAACCAAGAGCCTATGTGCTAGACATTTGGACACTCTAATGATCTCTGTGTGATGAAGAAGCATGGTTCAGCCCATCACCAAGAATAACTGAATGCAATAAAGCAACCTACATGCAGGCCCATGGCTACTTGTTTCAGGTTCCAAGAAGAAAATATGGGCCTACCTGGTATCTTACAGCACCAGCCATATGAACACTATTAATGTAAGGAGAAGTATGATATGGTGGTTTATGGAAGAGAGAGAGAGAGAGAGAGAGAGAGAGAGAGAGAGAGAGAGAGAGAGAGAGAGAGAAAGTAGTTCAAGTTCTGTGGACAGACACATATCTGAAAAGATGAGAGAGCAAGGGAGGGAATGGTCTGGGATGGTGATGGAGCTTACTCCTTGGCCAGCAGTAACACATGGGAAAGCTTACTCTTCACTCTATCTGGACAGCACAACAGAAATCACCCCGTTGATGACAGCACTGATGAGCCAATCCCAAGAGTGTGACCATGGGAAACAAGGCGCCACCCTCCATCTCTCTCATGGTAACATAGGCTGAGTTTAGATGCCCACCCTCTGCCCCCAGCCATCTATGTCTAAGGCATCAGGTAGAAGGGCCTTGAGGTAACAAAAGAGGGACAGCTATCCCTTCTCCCCAGAACTTCCAATACTTGGGAAAGTGGGCTTGGCACTTTCCAGGGCAGCACAGTAGAGCCAACCCCATTTCTCATATGTCTCGTATCTCTGTGGCAGCATCAGTGCCTCAGGCAGGTGGGAAAGTTGACCCTATGGTCATTAATGTAAAAGACACATCCTCAACTCACACCAGCTACAACACTCAAGACAGCAGGTCCTGAGCCTCACCAGAGCAGCACAATAGAGCCAGTCCCAAGAGTATAGATGCAGGAGGGCCAGCCCTGAAATTTTGAGCATGGGGGAGCTGTCCCCATTCCCCAAATGTCTGTTGGTAACATGGGCCATGAAGATCTGCCTCTCTTCTCACACAGCAATTCCTAGGACAAGGAGAAGATAGCACTGTAGTTATAAGTGTGAGAGAGCTCTCCCTGACTACCACTGTCTACAACACTAGAAATAGCAGGTCCTGAACCTTACCATGACAGCCAAGAGAGCCAATACTGTTACCTAAAGTGTGAGTGAGTAAGTCCTGAAGTTGTGAGTATGGAAGAACTGTCTTCACTTTTCATATGTCTTCTAGTGGCATGAACTGAGGAACGATGACATCCCACATACCTATCAATATCTGGGGCAGGTGGGAGAGCTGTGCCTGTGATCATAAAAGTGGGAGAACTAGCCCTGACCCTCACCAGCTGTAACATTCAGGAGAGCATGCTCTACATCTTGCCAGGAAAGTCTAATAGATATATCCATGTTAACACAGGGTGAGCCAGCCCTGAAGTAGTGAAATAGGTAGAGTTGCTGTTGGATCTAGGAGTGGTTGGTTCAAAGTACATTGTACATATCTCTCAGAAAACTCAAATTACAATAAGATAAATAAATGAAAATCACAAGGACATATGTATATGTTATTAAAATATTAATGTGGAAACTACTACCTTATTATCTGGTTAAAATCAAGACATCTTGGTACTAAATAATGAGAATAATATTTATTAATCACATTACTTTAAACAAAGGCGTGTATTCTCACACAAACACTTAAGTACACATTAATTGGTACCAAATTTTTCTGTCTCTAGTATAAAAATCAACTTGCTATTTTTTCAAAATTATAAATCTTTCACACATTTAGTATCTTGATATTAAATTTTGAAGACAGTACCCACAGGTACATATAATATAGTATTAAATGTAAATATTCAGTAATCTTGGGTTGTATGCTCTGTCCATACAAAAATGAGTGGAAGTTTCAGTCTCCTATTTTGATGTAGTCAATGATGCATATCAGTTCATCTACATATAATCTGCTTTAGCCCATCCTGTCTTTCCCAGTAAGAAAAATTATTTTACTATCATCAATGACCTGAAGAATTTATCCATCCCCACTGACTCCCAACATCCATTTTGTGATCATCATTACAGGACCCAAGTTAGGCAAGGATTATTTGCTGTTTATAGGCATTGAGCAGGATCACAGGATTTTTCTTCCTATAGGGAAAGAGTAACAAAAACAAAAGTTTCTCAGTATTACTTCTAAAACAGTAGAAAATAATATATTGTAAATATCAAAATGGCAAGAAATACATAGGATAACCCTAATGTTATGGAGTGGGAAGCTAGCTATCCTTTGTTTCTTGCAACAGTATTGAGCAAATAAATCCAATCTACTTTTTAAATTCCCTAAAATACTTATATTTGTAAATATCTATGTACTTATGTATATTATATAACTTATAAATATTATATATATAATGAGTAAAATATAATAATACAGAAAATCTTTCAGGAAAACCAAAATAAAATATACATGAAAATGCAAACTTACTAGAGGGAAGGCAGTTCCATATGTTGTGGCTCTTTTCAAATAACAATGATGAGCTCAGGAAAACCAAAGAAAAAGGACCCAGCAATATCACTTCTGAGTGTATGCCCTAAAAGACACATAGTCGCACTCCAATGGCATTAGCTCAACTATGTTCATAGCAGCATTATTTGTAATAGTAAGAACCTGGAAACAACCTAGATGCCCCTCAACTGAAGAATAGATTAACAAACTGTGGTACATCTACAGAATGGAGTACTACTCAGCAGTAAGAAAAAATGATATCCTAAAATTTGCAGGCAAATGGATGGATTTGGAGAATGTCCTCCTGAGCAAAGTATCACAAACCCAGAAAGATAAGCAGGGGGTGTACTCACTCATTAGTGGACTTTAAACAAAGCAAAAAGCAAAGCATGCTCAAGCTGCAAACCACAACCATTGAACAGCTTGGGATCGGAACCAACTTGGAATGAACCCTTGGATACCACTCTCCCTAGAGGAACACCTGACTCAGTTTGACGTTGCGGGGAGAAAAGTGGATTTGCCAGGAGTGAGGTCTAAACTTAGCAATATTGGGATCTTAGGACCTTGGGATAGCCTGCCTGGCTCGGGACAGGGAGGGGGGGGGGAAGTGGAAATGAAAGAATGACCTGTTCTGGTGGGAAGGGGAAGGGACCTTGATTAAGGATATACAGGGATAGAAAATGTGACTTCTTTATTCATAATAATAATAAAAAAGAAAAATTCAAACTATCCTGGGGTGAGGTTTTTTGGGAAGAGTAGGCATAAGCAGCTACACAGATTTTTAACGTACTCACCAGTAGCTGTGCCTGCTGACAGCCCACCACGGCTCCTGTTACTCTGTCCTCCAAGCGCTGAGGAAGTTGTAAGACAGCTGAGTGAGAATTGATGTGGTGCTTCCGCTCTCTGATATTTCACCCTTCCCCCGATATTTGGCTCTGAGTCTCATTCGTGATACTACAGGCTCCAAAAAGCCAGTTCATGCACTTGAGCTAAATCCTGGTCCCACTGTCAGAGGCCTTACAATCTGCCCAAGCCACACACTGCCTTCCACATTCAGAGTGCCTGGTTCAGTCCCATGCAGGTTTCCAACTGTCAGTCCAGAGCCCGTGAGCTCACAGTAGCTCAACTGTCTCTGTGGGTTTCCCCATCATGATCTTGACCCCTCTTCTTCTATAATCCCTCCTCACTCTATGTGACTGGACTGGGAGTTGGGGCCAGAATTCTGTGCCTTTTTAAAGTTTCTGTCACTTAACTTTTCTTTTAGGCAAAGAATTAACTATGTAAGCTAAGAATATCAATGTTGACTATTACCAAATATTACATATAAAAACCAAAATAGGCAGCTTCTGAGTTAGGTGATTGGCACTGAATTCAAAGGCAGTGATGACTAAGTAGTTGTGCAGGTTTCCTCAGGACCCCTTTGATTAAAATCTCAAATATATAACACATTTCTTGAACTGAAGATTTCATTTGGTGGCAAGAGATGTCTAGATAGGGCTTTGTCTCCCAGTGATTTGGTGACTCCACATAGACTTCTCTCTCTCTCTCTCTCTCTCTCTGTCTCTCTCTCTCGCTCTCACACACACACACACACACACACACACATGTGTGTATGTATATATGTGTGTATATGTATGTATGTATGTATATGATAACTTTCACTCTAATAGGTTTCCATATGTTGCTTCAAATGGCCCTTAGTTTTAGCTGACCATCCCTGTGTTATCCTTCTCCCCATTTAATCCTCCAATTCCCTCTTCCTCATCAGCCAGTCTTTCCACATCTATATTCTACTTCTTCTTCCGGTAATCATTCCTCCCCCAGTCTCTTACTCTATAACTAACCTCTGTGGGTATACAAATAGTAATATATAGTTAAGGCTTAAAAGTAGGAGAATACATACCATATTGTTTCTTTGGGTTCTTGGTTACTTTGAATGATTTTTTTTTCTAATTCAATCCATTTACCTATGAATTTCATGATTTTATTTTCACATAACAATTGAATAATATTCTGCTGTGTAAATGTACCCTGTTTTATTATCTATTCATCTGTTGAAAGAAATCTAAGATATTTCTAAATTTATGTCTCTTACAAATAGAGAAGCAATGAACATTAATGAGCAAATGTCTCTGTAACACAGTATAAAATCCTTTGTGTATAAAGCAAAGAGTGATATTACTGGACCTTAACGGTGATCTATTCCCAGGTCCCAAGGAACTTCTACAATGAACTTCATAGTGGCTATGCAAGTTTGCTTTTCCATTAACAATGGATGAATGGTCCCCTTACATGACATCCTTGCAAGCATAAATTTCCATTTCTTTATTGATCTCTGCCATTCTGACTGGGGTAAGTATAGAACCTATGGTAGTGGGAACAAAACTTATCCCTAATGCATGAACTGGCTTTTTGGAGCCCATTTCCTATAGAGGGATGTCTCTCTCAGCCTTGATACTTGGGGGAGGGGCTTGGTCTTGCCTCAACTTGATATGCCAGATTTTATTGACTTTCCCTGGGAGTCATTATCCTCTTTGATGAGTAGATGGGAGAGTGGGGTGGCAGGAAGCTGGACAGTGATAAAGAAGAAAAGATAGAAGGGAAACAGTGGTTGTTATGTTTTAAAAAGCATTTAAAAACTAACATAAATAAACAAACAAACAAATAAAATTTCAAATATGTTTGGAAGATAAAAATTCAAAACTATAAAATCTTGACTTTGAAAATATATTGTGAAAATTCCAAACTTTAAAATTTATTATAAAATCAAAACTTTAAAATCCTTTAAAATCTTTTTTATTTTGTATCTGAGATATTTAATTTTTTCTTACAAAATTATAACAAGTTAAAATCTGACTGCAGCAGAGAGTACAATTTGTATTGTTGTTTTCATATAGGTTTTCTCTATGTAGCCAAAGATATCCAGGCTGGCCTCAAATTAGCAGAGATCCATCTACCTCTGTCTCCCAGTTTTGAGATTAAAGGTCTGTGCCATTACACCAAGCCATTTTGGAATATTTTTCTATCCATGTACACCCTTGTTCAAGTTCCCTTCCCCCTCCCACCCCTTCGAGTCACTCTCTCTGCTCCATATCTCCCCATCTCCTTCCCAGCAAGGGCAGGAGGTCCTAAGGTCCCAATATGGCTTAGTTCAGCATCCACTCCTGGCAGATCCAGTTTCCTCACCCCAACATCAAGAATGAGTCAGGTATTCCTCTGCAGGGAGTGGTATCCAAGGTGCCAGTTCAAGGTGTTTCAGATCCCAAGCTGTTTAGTGGTTGTGGTTTGCAGCTTGGACATGCTTTGCTTTTTGCTTTTTTGTTTAGAGTCCACTAATGAGTGAGTATATCTCTTGCTTATCTTTCTGGGTCTGAGATACCTCGCTCAGGAGAATATTCTCCAAATCCATCCATTTGCCTGCAAATTTTAGGATATCATTTTTTCTTACTGCTGAGTAGTACTCCATTGTGTAGATGTACCACAGTTTGTTAATCCATTCTTCAGTTGAGGGACATCTAGGTTGTTTCCAGGTTCTTGCTATTACAAATAATGCTGCTATGAACATAGTTGAGCTAATGCCTTTGGAGTGTCAATGTGCATCTTTAGGGTATATACTCAGAAGTGGTATTGCTGGATCTTTGGGGAGATTTAATCCTAGTTTTCTAAGAAACTGCCATACTGCATTCCAGAGTGGCTAAACAAGCTAGTAAGAGTGTTCGCCCTTGCTCGGCAACCTCTCCAGAATAAGCTGTCATCTGTATCTTTTATCTTAGCCAATCTGGCACGTGTAAGGTGGAATCTCAAAGTTGTTTTTATTTGCATTTCTCTGATGGCTAAAGAATATGAGAACTTTTTCAAGTGCCTTCCAGTCATTCATGATTCTTCTGCTGAGAATTCCCTTTTTAATTCTGAACACAATGTTTTGACTGGGTTATTCAAGGTTTTGGGCTCTGGTTTCTTCAGTTCTCTGTATGTTTTAGAGATCAGTCCTCTATCACTTGTAGTGTTGGTGAAAATCTTTTCCCATTCTGTAGGCTGCTGTTTTGTCTTATTGACTGTGTCCTTGGCTTTACAGAAGCTTCTCAGTTTCAGGAGGTACCACTTATTGATTGTTGTTATCAGTGTCTATGCTAGTGGCGTTACATTTAGGAAGTGGTCACTTGTGCCAATTCATTGAAGTGTATTTTCGACTTTCTTTTCTATCAAGTTCAGTGTGGCTGGGTTTATGTTGAGGTGTTTGATCCACTTGGATTTGAATTTTGTGCAGGGTGACAGGCTTGAATCTATTTGCAGTTTTCTAAAATCTTATGAACACAATACCAGGCCTGAAAAAAAAATATCTAGAGAGTAGGGTCACAATCTTCTTCATATGAATCTTGCTTTTTCCAAGACAACCCAGCTGAGTTCATTTGAATATCACATGTCCTATCCATGATAACATAATATGTTTTATAGCTGTAAAATGAAACAAGTTCTTCTCTTGTGCTAATGTGAAAGTAAAGATATATTTATTTGCATGTTTTTAGTTCTGTTTTAAACATTTATTTGTTTTGTGTACAGTAGACAGAAGAAGGTACCATGTGTCATCATAGATGATTGTGAGCCACTATGTGGATGCTGGGAATTGAACTCAGGACCTCTGGTAGAACAGTCAGTGCACTTAACCTCTGAGCCATCTCTCCAGCTCCATGTTTATAATTCTTATAAGTATGAATTATAAGTGGTAATATTAATAAATTCTACCAGAAGTGATTTATCATAAAAATAGGAATTGTTATATATAACTTCTGAAGCAATATAGACTTAACAAAATTTTATTTTGTTATATATAGACATATATGCAGATATTATTCCATGTGATTCCTGAGAAGTGCCAAATCTAGTTCTTGTAATATCACTGATGCTATTATTCCAACACTATATAATATTTTTGCTTTAAAACTAAGCATGTCCAAGCTGCAAACCACAGCCACTGAAATGCTTGGGTTCTAAAACACCTTGGATTGACACCTTTAAATTTTTCTTTCTGGGTCTGAATATCTCTAAGGTTTGTTTCAAAAAGGTTTTCTAATACTTGTATCTTGGCACTCTTATCAAACTTCTTGACACTCATATCAACCGACATTCTTATGGCTGAAATAAGAATGATCAAACATAATAGACATTACAATAATCCTATCTACATTAATTATCCTGTCTATTTTTATTTTTGTACTTATTATTTGGTGATTTTACATCATGTACCTCATCAATGTCAGTTATCAGACCTCTCAGATTCATACACACTCTTATGATCTCCCCATTTACAAAATACCCATTCATGCTTCTCATTTACTTAGTGGAGCATAATTAAACTCCCTGTGGCCAGACCCATAAAGAAAACAAGTCTTTCCTCACCCACACCCCCTGCCAGATGCCAGATGCAAAAGTGAGGTTGTGGTTCTATGTGTGGACTGGCACTTCAGAGCCCATTCTTCCCAGAGGAACAACTAACCCAGTCATGACATTAGGATGAGGAAATTAGATCTGCCTGGAGTGGATGCTGAGCTGGTTTACCTTGGGACTTGTTACCCTTCTGGGGGAGGGGATGAGGGGATGGGGAGGAGAGAGGCTGAAAGTAGACAGGGAGGGTTTGGAGAGCAAGGGGATACATGGAAAAAAAGAACTTTATTTTCTAAAAAAATAATAATATTTTTTTAAATAATCCCTTTTAAAGAAGAGAAAGGAGAGTAGATAGACACATATAGGTAGACTATTTTATCTACCTGTAAACAATTATTAGCCAAATATGAGCCATAGACAATTCATACTGGTATAGATTCTTATACATTGATAAAAATGGAAAGTTATTTTATATGTCTGCTTGAGATAATTTGTATATTAAAACAAATTCAAATGTGAAATTACTTTATATGCTTAGGTAATGTGTATGTTGATACAAAATTAAATCTGTAATTACCATTATTTTATACATGCTTCCTAACACTGGTTAAAATATTTTGCACATTAATGAACATTAAGCTTATTGTTATCATTTTCACTATATAATTTTATCACTGTTTAATTTACTAGTTATATAGTATATATACTATATATGTATATATAGTATATCTCTGTTTAGATATTTGTGTATAATAATATATTTAAGATACTGCTGTCATTTTGTACTATACAATTACCTTTGTTTAGTATTTACATGATTGTCATACTTCATTATTGAAAAACTGCATACCCATTTATATATATTCTAATTTTAAAATATAAGATTCAGTCTTTAAGAAGAAAAAATATAGATCACAGATATTTAGGTTTGCCATATGCTAGTCATGTTATTTAGGTTTTTCAAAGATATAATAAAACATAATAAACACAAGTCTTCAAATACTTCATAAACCTAGAAAATATAACATTTAATGTTCATTATTTACAATTCAGTCATTAGAGACATGATAACTCCTGGCAACACTGTTTCTTTACCAAGATGGTATTGTACATCAGGCACTTCATAAATAGTTTGTCTTCCTTGACAGATAATGACTTATTAGGCAAAGAAACTGTTCTTGCCTCGACTGCTGACAATAAACCTGCTGCCCAGTCCAGCCAAGCAAGACAAAAGACAGAGACTGCTGAAACCTGCCAAGACAAGATGAAACAAAATATCCTGCTTTTAATGATATGTCAGGATTTCCTAGGCCTGTAGCCAAAAAATGATAGTTAGTGCCCCACTTTTGCCTGTGAGCTGTGGGTGATTGTCCAGGCAGCTGACTGTTTCTGTCTTCTAAATTTTAAAAGTTCTTATATATTCCTTCTCAATTATTTGATAGAGTTAAGGACTAGATAGTTAAAATGACTACCATCTCATATCTTAACTAAAAACATTTAGGAACTAAATTCATATTATTCAAGAGAAACAACTTCAATGTAATCTATATATTGCCACTTACCAATATTTTAGACATTTAACATATACTTTATGTTAGTTGCTTGTTAGTTATAGTGTTATCTTGTTTATGTTATTTGCCTTTATGCTCTGTTAGGCATTAACTTATAATTGTTTCTATTATATATAGTCTTATATTTAGGTTTCAAACATTTTTATTTAAAAAAAAGAGGCGTGGCAAGTTCAGGCATTATTAAGCAAGACCTCGAGGCATAGGTTTGCGTTGGTGAGGATCCCTGTATGGGGTGTAGCCAGTCCCATTTAAAGACCTGTTACACACTACCTACCCTTCCTGTTTTGTTCCTGTAATTTCTTTTTTTTTTCGTCTTTATTTTGTATTTATCAAAAAAACAGTAAAAAGAATTTTAAGAAAAAAAATGCCGAAGAGTTAATAATAACTATACAGAGGATAATAATCATAAGCATGGCTTATCAAGGGTGGAAATGCAAATAAGATTACTACACATATATTTTCTTTGTGTTCAGCTTTCCCTCTGAATTTTTTTTTCCATCCCTGTATATCCTTATTGAAGGTCTCTTCCCCCTCCCACCACATCTGATCATTTTTCTTCTCTGCAACTCCCCATCCCC